>CM021319.1:2213400-2282585 GCA_010645155.1 Tigriopus japonicus
ATTATTCCGAATTACGATCTCGTTTAATGTCGAAATTATTCTGAATTACGATCTCGTTTAAGGTCGAAATTATTCCGAATTACGATCTCGTTCAAGGTCGAAATTATTCCGAATTACGATCTCGTTTAAGGTCGAAATAATTCCGAATTACGATCTCGTTTAAGGTCGAAATTATTCCGAATTACGATCTCGTATAAGGTCGAAATTACTCCGAATTGCGATCTCGTTTAAGGTCGAAATTATTCCGATCTTTTTAAGGTCGGAATTATTCTAATCTTGTTTTAGGTCTGAATTATTCCGATCTTTTTAAGGTCGGAATTATTCTAATCTTGTTTTAGGTCTGAATTATTCCGATCTTTTTAAGGTCGGAATTATTCTAATCTTGTTTTAGGTCTGAATTATTCCGATCTTGTTTAAGGCCAGAATTGTTGTTGTAAGGAAAGCACAATCCTGTTTTTTGGTTGAAATGAAGTCAATCCCGTTTTTAGATTGAATTCATTTCAATGTCATTTTAAGTGGGAATTATTCCAATCTCATTTTAAGGTCGGGATTACTTTGTACTCGGTTTAGGTCAGAATTATTTAATCTCGTTTTAGGTCGAAATGATTTCGACCTTATTTCAGGTCGTAATTATTTCGATCTCATTTTTGGTTTGAAGTATTTCGATCACATTTTTAGGTTAGAAATTGGCCAATGGATAAGAACATACAAATGAACCACAAATTTTATTTGCTTGAAATCTGTCGCCATATTTTGTATTGTTATCTGCGTAATTTTGTGCCTTTTGCTTTGTTGACATGTGTCTTTTACAATTCATTCTAAATTTGAGAAGTGTTTCATTTCATTTGTCACTCATAAAGTTGTTTTCTGTACAGATGACGACCAAATGAAATTGACCCATGCTGGGTTTTGAATTTAACGTTCTATTTTTTTATTTAAAGGAAGATCTGTTACTCTAAGACCACGACTCCCAATGTCTCCCTCTTAAGTCATTCTTGATTCAACACGGTTTGGTTGAGAGCTCGAACCAACCATCGGTATGTCTAACTAAGGCTACTAATATGAAACAACATAATATTTGCAGTATTGTGCTGTACAATGTTACATTATTTTAAGATTTTCTTGTATTTATCAAAAAATGGAATGTAATTGATAGATTCTTTAGCTTTATGCCTGAGTCGAGGCCTCCATGTATCTCGTTTTCCTTGCATTAGGCAACCCTGAACTTTATGGCTGGCAAGGAACATTTTCTAAAGAACATGCAGATTTTGGAGGCCGAATAGGGGAATTAAATTGAAGCTTTTAAATCCCTCCATAGATGGTATGAAAGAGGGAAGCAAGTGCCACTTTCTAAGCTCATCTTAAGATTTCCTTTGAGTTTCCCTGTCCTTTTGTGCCATCTATTGGCAGATTTACAGGCTTCGATTGAAATTCTGAATACAATAGAGCAGGGGTCGGCAACCATTTTTCGGTCAAGGCCCACGAAATTTCATTCGTGTTGTCAGGGGCCCACCGGACCGTCATTGGTAGGTTCAAGGGCCCACAAATCAGCGTACTATGGATGGCTCTCGGGCCCACTATTTAGACTTTCGCCATATCTCCTTGGCCCACCAACGACCACCCTTGGGCCCACCGGTTGCCGACCCCTGCAATAGAGTAACCTTAACCCTGAGTAAAACAGCGTTAACAAATCTTTGGTATTAAATGATTAAAATGAAGTTGTTTTCCCCCAAAAAATATATCTAAACGTGACTTCCGCTCAAAAAATAAAACTCAAAAGTTAAAATAAAAAGTTAAAAATCCAAAAGCCATATGCTTCCAACACAAACCTTGAACGATTGTAAGTATCAATAAGGGAGTAGACGTGGTGTCGTGGTTAGTGCAGCTTCTTAAAGTGAGAGAGATTCCATGTTCGATTTTCCTCCCTCGACCTTCTCAAGGAAACTTTTAGACGTTAATTAACATCTACAGACGGAGAACCATTTTGATACCGGACCTAAAAATGCCTCTCGGAAAAAAATGGACGATGTGATCGCCGGCTGGGCGAAGCTCAATCCTCTGACCCTGGAATTCAAAGTTCAAAAAATCATGAGAGATCCCAATCAAACATTTCTATGTTATCATAAAACACAGCATTTATTTTTTCCATATTGAACAATAGCCAAGCAATTGAAATCTGCAATATTCCGATACGGGTCAAAACGCGGCATATCCTTTGCATTCATATTTGACCGCTCCCAGGCTTTTTCAAAGCATTGAGCATCATCCAGGCCATTGTTTTTCTTTATCGGTGAGAGGGACATATCTGACACCCATCAAGGTTTTTTTGGTGATTTTGCCATCTTGAGATTTATCCACTTGCTCGAGATATTGATCATCATTTCGTGGACCAACAGGTAAGACCATTCGACCACCATTAGCTAACTGTTCTATCAACTGGAAAGAGAATTTCATCTTCAATAATGACAATTTTGCCTTAAAATTTGATTATGAGTAATTTTCGAGGCTTGAAAATTCAAACCCGTAAGAGCGTGGCTACTTCACTATTTTTTTCTTTCTAGGCACTTTCCTAGCCCTGTCCGACTTTGATCTAAGCATTCATAAGACGAATATTTGATGTCGTCTTGATCTCGAGCGTGTAAAGCTTGAGCACAAGCACATACACACACGTTTAAATTTTGAAGTCTGACAAAAGTCTAACAGTTTGGATTCTTCTTTTAAATGAAAGCCAAACGTTCCATTTAATGTCTGGAGATGCACAAGATTTCAAGTCCATCACAAGGCACGCCACCAAATCTGTCCAAAAAGTTTGTTTACAGCACCTAGTACTGGATTTATTTATAATTTATTATTTATAGTAAATTGGAAGACGAACCGGGCTTTGCTCAGAGTGACGCAAAATATGGAAATTATTTTTTATGCTTTTGGGACCTCGTAGTGAATTCCTTGATTACTCTAATTAATCTGTTTCAATTTCTTATCTTTGATTATAGAATTAATAAGAAGAGCATATGAGTAAGTCTGAGCATAGGTGAATGCACTTGACCTTTGAAAAATTGCATAAATGTTCACACTAGAACCATCCGAAAAATGCGGGCACATCTCAAGTTAGAGCCTTAATCCTGAATTTGGTAATTGCCTG
Source organism: Tigriopus japonicus (assembly GCA_010645155.1). Lineage (NCBI taxonomy): Eukaryota > Metazoa > Arthropoda > Copepoda > Harpacticoida > Harpacticidae > Tigriopus > Tigriopus japonicus. The sequence goes on from CM021319.1 coordinate 2,216,543, forward strand.
ATTTTAAACTTCAAATTCAAACGCAAGTAATTCCTATTTTTTTTTTTTTTGGAGTGTTGGTGCTAGGGTCGGAGGGTTGAGCCTCGCCCGGCCAGCGAAGCCAGCCATCACATCGTCCAAATTGTTCCGATAAGCATTCTCATGTCCGGTATCAGCATGGTTCTCCGTCTGTGGGTGTGAATTAACGTCTAAAAGTTTCCTTGAGAAAGGTCGGGAGGAGAATCGAACCTGGGACCTCTCTCACTATAGGAAACTGCGCTAACCACGACACCACGTCTCCTCCCTTTCCAAATTTATTTATTTTATTAATTATTTATTTTTTTAATTATTTGAGATCATTTTTTTCTTAACTTGAACTTAATCATCTCATATTCCAAATCAATCAAGATGGGACGACAGCTTATTAGAGAACTCCTTTCCTGGGAAGAAATTCATTTATTTTTGTTTGGCAGACTGTCGCGAAAAGCGACCTCAAGTGGCAAAAATCGCACCATCTGGAGTGCAGATGTGGAAAAATTCCTTAAAACTGCTCTTCACTTTGCTAAATGTGGATGCTTCTCATACATACCCAATGATTTGAAATTGGTGGTAGTCAAATGGAACTGGTTAATTATTATATGAAGATATATTATATATAGATATATTTTATTATTATATAAGGACATCAAGATTCTTGCCTCACTTTGAAGTATTAATGTGTTACGAATTGGATTTTTGGTAGAGTTTTGCCATTTTGGTTTTTAGGGTAAAAAATCTGACCAAAACTGAACTTTTGAACAAGCACTAGACTTTATCTACCATAAAATATGGCAGCACTGCTAACTCGAAATCCATTTTTATATCGATCGATGGAACTCGAAATCGAACTAGTTCGAGTGTTGCCAAATGGGTCCCTGTTTAGGTCTTTTCAAAAAGTTCAATACAACCTGCCTTTTTAATAGCGATAAACTTCCGAGTCAAAACTGGCAGCACTCCTGGTTCGAAACACGTCACTACTTTGAACTTATTACTAGTGATGGGACGAGACGGTATTTCCAATACATGAGACCAACTGATGCCGGTCTCAATTAATACCTCTCAGAAGCTGGCATCAAGACGGCATCAAGTCTTACGAACGACATGACAGCTACAAAAGGTGCCCACCACCGATTGAACCTATTCGTGTTCAACAATTTTGTTGAAGCGTGTAATCGAAATGTAACTCTCTTTTGAGGTATGTGTATTATGCATTGAGACCATGACCTTTCTTGACGCCGTATCAAGTATCTATTTTAGCCGAAATGGTCTGTTTCAATATGATTCCTTTGATATTCAAATCTTAGGTGCTAGTCCCACTACTTAGCTAGGTTGACTAGAATGTGGTAATGATGTCGTGATTTGCCACCTGATTTCAATGTTGATGGGCTTTAGCAAATGGAAATTTCAAATAACAACGTTGCACTAATGAGGAGGGCTGTCATTTGAATGCAAATAAATTTTTATTTCCATTATTTGCGATTTTGTGTTTTTTTGCATTATTTTAGCTTAATTGCATTATTTTAGTTAATTTGCATTTTTCTAAAAAAACATAGATTTCATTTGGTCACAATGAGGAGCTAACAAAACAAGAAAATCCCGGCAAAAAGAAACATAGACATTCCCTACGCTAACCATGCCCAAGCACATTGACCACGCAAAGCTCATCAAGGACCTCGGTGGGACAAATATATGGGTGTATAAGCCTCAAAAAAAGACATTGCTTTGCCGCCTATGCTACTTCGACGCCGACATTGGACGGAGGTCCACTCTCAAGACCCACAATGACAGTGAGAAACACAAGAGGAGAGTGAGGCTCAACCAAACCGTTGAGAATGGCACAGTACAGCAAACACTGAGTTTTATTGTGCCTAGCACCACCACCAAAAACAGCGAGTTCAACTCAGACCTGGCCAAGGCCCTTATTGCCTCAAACATCCCACTCTACAAGACTGAGAATCCCACTTTCTCAGACTTTCTTGAAAAATACACAAAGCAGCCGCTGCCCTGCAGATCATCGCTGACCAAGTTGATGGAGAACCAGAGCAAGGATGTGTTGATCAAGGTCAAGGAGCAGTTAGTGAACAAGTCCATCTTTGTGTCCATCGACGAGACCACAGATGCCTCAGGCCGAGCAATGTGTATCGTCTTAGCTGGCCCATTGGATGGCGAGTTTCTCAAGCGCCCCTTCATGATAGACCTCGTCAATCTGGGAGACACCAACAACAGAACAGTCCAGCAGTGTGTCAACTCAGCCCTGTTGAGGCTCTTGGGCGATGACCTCGACTACAACAGCATCAAACTATTCCTAACAGACGGAGCAGCTTACTGCGTCAAGGCTGGCCGAGGACTGGCCTCCATGTACCCAAATCTGACCCACTGCCTGTGCCTGGCTCATGGGCTGAACAGGGTTGCCGAATTAGTAAGATATAATTACCCAAATGTGGACAAGCTCATCTCCGAGATCAAGGAGATATTTGTTAAATGTGGTAGGCGCAAATCAGAGTTTACAGCAGCATGCAAAATTCCCCTCCCCCCCGAGCCAATCCTAACTAGGTAGGGAACTTGGCTGGCTGCTGCCTTTTATTACTGTGACAATTACCTGGTGGTCAAGGCCTTCATCCAGAAGTTGCCCGAAGATAGCATTGCCATCAAATCCTCCCAGACTCTCCTTGAAGATGAAAACATTCCTCAGAATCTGGCTTTCATCAAAGCCAACTTCAAGGTGCTCAAAGAGGCCATCACTGAGTTGGAGGAGCGCCAGCCCCTGATCAATGCTATCAATATTATCAAAAAGGTAAAACAAAGCATCACACTTGAGCCGTTCTCTCAGAAACTGGACGAAGTACTAAAGAAGAATCCCGGCTTCGAGAAGCTGAGCAAGTTTGCTCAAATCCTCTCAGGAGAAAATTTGGTCGGAATAACTGAAGATCCCAAGACCATCTCGAATTTTAGATGTGCCCCAGTCACATCTGTTGACTGTGAACGAGCATTTAGCCGCTTCAAAGATATTTTTTCTAACAAAAGAAGATGCTTGACCGAAGAGCATTTTAAGGACCTGATGCTTATCCAGTGGAATAACGAAATGTTGGATTAAATATGAATCTCTTCTGCCTACAAACCTATGTTTTCTGCATTTTTTTCTGCATTATTGGCCTCTTTCTGCATTTTGTTTTGCATTATTTGCGTTTTTTTCTGCATTTTAAAGTGCATTAAAGCAGATTTTTATCTGCACTCAAATGACAGCTCTACTAATGAGTTATATAAAATTTTGCATTGCAACGTTATAACATAAGCAATTGTTAAATGAAATATTCTCCAGCAATTTGGGGATATAACATTAGTTTTGGTGTTAATGAATAAGAGTTCACGTCAAACTTTCAGCGGTCCTTCAGGTATTTTTCTTCAAAGCTCTGAAGCCGACATGTTGTGCCAAGTTGTGGAATAAACGAGCTGTTCCTTGCTTTGAAATTTATGTTTAAGTTTAAAACAACGGAAAAATAAATCTAGACATATCGTGCCTTCAAATTTAAACCAATCGAACACCACAGAAAAAGGCAAAACCCAATTTGAGCAATTTTGGCAACACTTAGCATGTCTCACTTGGCCTCAAGTCGGAATCAAGACCACGAGACTTTCATTGTATTGGTCTGGTCTCATACTGTATGAGACATTGCTAGTAACTAAATATAAAAATCAGTCACCCTTTACAATGAGAAGCAGGAGTTAACAAATTCAGAGTGATCAATTTCAGACCTACAATAAGGAAAAAGCGAAGACTTATGAATTTCTGAACATTGTTGTGACAAACAAAAGCAATTTTGGTCATTTTGAGTAGACAACTTTTCAAATGGCTACACAATGAAATCAAAAACAAGCGCCAAACATTTGTAAGCAATGCATAAAAGGTAGAAGACCCTATTACATACAGAGGGACACTTAGTACTAGCATGCACGTCTTGAACTGTGAGTCTCATGATTTCAAAACATCAAATACCATAAAAATCGTATTGGTCGAGATTCATCTTGAGGTCGAGAATTGGGGTGGTTGCTCGACAAAAATCGTCAGTTTTATTAAAAAATGGAGAAGCCCAAATATATGACATGACAAAACAAAACACATGGAATATTGAAATGTTGCTTAAATTTAAGGATTAAATTTAGAAGAAAAGATCTGAAAAAGATAAATAGAACAGAAGAGCTAAAAGATGGCAAATTCAAGAAAAGTATGTAAAATATTTGAAAACATTGACCAAAATAGTGAAATATCTGAAAATGGGATAGAAAAAGGAAAAAAAGAAAGAACATGCGGATACAGAAAAACTCATGTTTTCGCTATCTAGTTACATTTTACCCTCTTTTGATTGCAAACAAATCTTAAACTTTCCTAGAACCCTAATGGCAAGCATTTCAGACAAGCTTTGTAATAGACAGCTAGAATTCATTGAATGAATGAATTATATTCGAAAACATTGGTTTAGTTCAGGGTTCTTGATTGAATTTTTTGAGCCAGGACCCGCTGGCGCTTTTTGAGAACAAAAACGCGCCCGGCAGATTCAAATTTGCTCCAAAAATATCAGACTTCCAAAATGTTTTCAAAATGTTCAAAAACTGTAAATTTTGTCGCAAGTTCTTCCACCTTGAAACGTTGCCCGAGCCTTACTAATCAGTTAGGAGTTAACGGGATTCCTTTTTTGCACTTTCAAGATTGTTCGTTCTGGCTGAGAAACATTGCGCTAATTTATACTCCTATCCAAGGAGTAGGAGGACAGGATAGGACAGATAGACAGGTTGGGATAGAACAAGAGTCCTTGTCCTAGCCTAAACTACTAGTAAAGAACTCCTTTAGGAAGAATCTCGTGCAAAAAAATGCTCTTGCAAAAAATTCGATAATTGATGAAGAAAAAAATATAAAATATTTGTAATAAATACAAACCTTGGGTGGAATACATTCGGCTGCAGCTCCAACATGAATAGCATCATAAGGGCCTTCCAATGGAAAGCCTTCTCTACCATCTCCAACTGAAAAATACGAAAGATTATTCTAAACAGGGTTTCAAACCAAATGAATGAATTTGTATATTACCTATCAATTTAATGGTGCCCCGTTCCAGCTCATGCAAATGACTTTTCCTAATATTTTTGGTGCCAAGCGAGACTAGTTCATTAATGTGATCTATCCCAATCACTTTACCATTTTCTCCAACCTGTAATAAATTGTTTGAGCTTTGAAAAAGGTAGGTACAATATTTAAAATTTGAATAAATGGAATGAAGAGCAGAGAGCAATAAAGGCATAAATAAGCTCACAAGACTTTTCTCTCTCCTTGCCCACACCTTCCACGCCATCTATAGGCGTTTATTTTAAGCTTGTGTTAAAATCCTTAATTGAACTGACTCAAAATCTTCAATCTTTGCACATGTGTTTCATGTTTAAGTTATTAGAATCTTCGTTAATGAGAGTTCGAGACAAAGATAAACGATAGACTGCTGTATGGCAATGTAAGAGCATGTTTTATGTCAGTTGTTAACTGGAGTAAAATAAAGGAAACAAGAGGAAGTCATCAAGAAATTCTTCAGCATCGCCATGTGGTTGTTTCTATTGACATTTTTTTGGATCAAAAAGCTGATTTTCTTAAAAGCTAAGAGTGATAAACTTTCAGCCAAAAATGCCTGCAATACCAACTAACTGGAAACACATCAGTAATTTGTAACGCAACTTTCTGGGACAAACGTCCTTTGATTGCCGTAACACCAAAACTGCCAAGCTTCTATTTTATGCGTTTTCATTCGAATTTAAACCAAAAACTTAATTTTGTGTTCATTCGCTCATTCTTATTTCACTTAACTAGATGTTCTTCCACAATGGGAATGACTGCCGTAACAAATTACAGACCTGCTGCCGTTAGCAGTCTAGGTTTGAGTTGTTCTGATTGGTCAATTAACTTCTTGCGGCAACGTGACTAGATGCGGCATGTCTTGAAAGCTTTTGTCCGAGGAAAATTGCGATTAAATAGCTTTCAAGCCAGTAGGTAAATGTTGCAAATACAGATTGACATTTTACTTCATAAAGAAATTTCAACATTCTGTAGCGTTTTTTCTTTTCCTCAAACAGAGTCCAGAAACACTAATTTGGAAATGGCATGGAAAGTGCCACCCTTTGTTTAGCAACTGAGATCCCCTGTCTTCTCCTTGCCCTCCCAATCTCATGTGGAGTAGAGATCATCAGGGTGTCCAAAAAAGAAAGGGGTTGACTCTTTCCACTTTTTCATACAATCTCATGTCTAAAACTTTATTTATTTGTTGGGGCTCCTCTGTCTTAGTCGTATAAAACATTCAATATGTTAATCTTCATTTAGAAGCCACGAATTGGTGATCTTTTTGGGCCTGAAGGCTTCCAAGACAAGTCGCATCTAGTCACGTTGGCGTCAGGGGTTGATTGACCAATTAGAAATTGGGTCCCGAGGAACCCTCTAATCAGAGAAGACCTTCGATTCCAGACCTTTGCCCTTCTTTGTATATAAAGCCTTTAGTTTCAACCAGTCGCTGGTGATAAATCGCAATTGCTGCCCGCAATGAAATTCCACGACCGGCCTGCTCTAGTATCTCCACTCTATGAGAAGCCACCCCTTTTCGCTAAACTTGCGGGTCTCAAAGTTATCATTTTCAAACACACTCAAAAAGTGTGTGTACCATGTGTGTGTATGTGTGTGTACCATGAAGCCTTAAGTACAATGTTTTTTCATTAGTGTGACAAACTGAAGCAATATTGGTTGATCTCCAGAACAATAAACTTCAAGCTTGAAATTCTGCTGTCCACAATGAAATGCAAAAGAAACCCAAACATTTATGCATTACTCATAAAGGGTATCAGAACATATTACATAAACTGGCTGCCTTAGTACACATTAGAACTAAAATATTGAACTTTGACGGCTAACAGGGTTGATTAGTTCTATTCCTGACCAACTACTATTCAAGGGTTTGGAGAATGGATGTGTACCTTTTGAATTCAAATTGAATACAAATTCATTCATCAACAGCTGAGTTATTTGACTTTGAATGGTCCATTTTTGACCCGAAAAAGCCGAAAAACGCTACAGTTATATGAAAAAACAAATACCCAAAGATTTCACATAGCTTTTCAAAATTGAAAAAATAAATGATTTTTTTTTGAGTTTTGAAACTCATGTCAAAATAGCTCAAAATAATAAAAAAAAATCACTTAAAATGCACTTCAACAAGATTTTTGGAAAACATATTTCATAACTATTTAGAGTACGCCATGATGTGCCAAAATTACAAATAAATATGTCTAACAGATCCATATTCAAAATTACGATTTCTAGAAGGACCATGTTCTAAGTGGACCAAAATCTAAACTTGAAAGAAACATTAACCGATTTTTTCAAAACTTTTAAGTATTACCCAACTTTGATTGTCTTTGATACTGCAAAAGATTTTTTTTGGAAAATGTATTTTAAATGCCATTAAGTGATATTTTTTTCTTTTTTTGAGCTATTTTGACATGAGTTTCAAAACTCAAAAAAAATCCTTTATTTTTTGCAATATTGAAAAGCTATGTGAAATTTTTGGGATTTTTTTTCATATAGCTGTAGCGTTTTTCGGCTTTTTCGGGTCAAAAATGGACCATTCAAAGTCAAATAACTCAGCTGTTGATGAATGAATTTGTATTCAATTTGATTTCAAAAGGTAACTAAATGGTCTCTAAATATGGGTTAAATACATTATTTAAAAATGTTATAATTCATAGATTTTTAGGTATATAACTTTTTCTCTGGACCTAAACTTATATAATACAATAAAAGTAAAGTTGTTTCCCATTGAATTGTGGGTCCAAAAAGTGCCATGATGTCTTTGGGTATTTTGATTCAAACCTAAAAAGCCATTCGGAACACCGTGATGCCCCTTAGAAACTCCCCCGATCATTTTCGGCACAAAAAAATGAGATCTAAGAGCATCGGAGCGTGAGAATGACGTTAGAAATTTTCAACCTTAACACACTACAATGTCAAGTTCATTGGTAATTTTGTTTGCTTTTTTGGTTCATGTGACATTTCAATGGCCATTTAAACGATTCTAATTTCTTACTGTGACTAGATAAGAAACATACCTAGCTGCAATTCCATATTTTGGAATTGTGAAAATTCTTTTTCAAATGTGTCCCAAAATTTTGTTTATAGTTGCCCCATGGATAAATGGGAGCGCTAAGGAAGAGCCGATATACAGTGTATCCCAGGAAAATTGCGCAAGTTTTCAAAAAATAATTTTGGATGGCTTTAAATATCATTTTTCCTGTCTTAATACTTATTTACAATTGTTAAACTGTTTGCTATGAGACAATGTGAACAAAAAAGTATTTTTTGAGTAACAAAGTTGAGATAGGAGAAAGATTGGGAAAGGAGGGGGACTATTTTGCTACTTGCCCAAAAGTCCGCTAAACGAATTGGAACAAAGTGTGGAATGCCACTTGCCAAGCGTTTACTATATCCAATTTTCACTCCTTGATGGACCGCGTCCACAGAATCCATGAACTGGCTCTCCCCAGTCTGCTTGTAGCCTTGCACTAGCCTAGTGAGGCAAAATCCTACAAATTTAGATCATACTGAAAATTGGCTAAGGAAGCTGATATTTCAAAAACTACCATCCACAAGTTGCTTTGGCCGAACATTTCAAGCATCTTTGACCAATTTCTACATGGTCGTTAGTGAAATATCGGCTTCCTTAGCCAACTTCCGAATTGATCTGATATGACTTCGCATTATTTTGAGTCTCACTAATCTGATGACTTGGAGTGTGCAATCGGACCATGGGCAACCACTTCCTGGATTCCGTATACGTGGTCCATCAAGGAGTGATTGTTGGATACTGTTACCGGTGGCTAGGTGACATCCCACAACCCTTGGTAGGTGAGCAGCAAACCAGTTCCACCTTCCTGGCATCCATTTTTCTCAACTTTGTTCCTCAGGAACCACTGTTTTGCTTACATCGTCGCAGAATATACAGTTTAATACTTGCACAAACGCATTTAAATAGTAAAACAATGATTAAAGACATAATAATGAACAAGGAAGCCAGAATGGCCGCGCGTGCTAACGTGTTATTAAGGGTCGAGAGTAAGAGCTTCCTCAGTCGGCGCGAGTTCGAGTCCTGCTGGGGATAGAACATACGCTGTCGGGAGAAATCCTTCTGTTTGCAAGGAATCGCATTCCTGGTAGCGGTATTAGAAAATCCGCAACTAACAAAAAAAATAATAATAAAAATAAAGCTGCCCCCCCTAAAAAAGTCTATTTTTTGCATTTCTGTGGGACATTTTTTAGTTATTTCAGTAACACTGTTTGTTTCAAGAGACTTGTTATTTTTGAACGAAAACAATGAATCATGCATATTCTTGCAAAACCTGAGTAAATATGTCCCAACTTGCAATCCTATCTATTTCATAGCATTTAAGTCATATGGGCAGTGCGGAAACCCTTAAACTGCCCAAATTCTCACCAGCCACCTACCGTTGCCGAACTAGCCTTTTTCTTCATTTCATCCTCAGGCGATAAAATTTTTTAAAGAGATCATTTGAACCTCCCGTGCATTCCTCATGGTCCATAGAGTATGGGGAAATAATTTTTTTCGCCATGGAGCAGAAATTCTAGACGTTTCAAGGAGTGACGTCATTGGACAATCCCGAGCGTCAACCATGAGCTGGACCTTCGCTGTGAAACGTCTGGGATTTCTGCTCATCAACGAAAAAAAATATTTCCCCTCACTCTACATGAACTCCACAAAATGTCAGCGAAAACCCTCCACCGCCAGCGTATCTTTTTGTCAGACTCGTGTATGGTTGCCAGATGAGGATTTTTAATGTCATTTTTTGACACTATTTCACAACATGATAATATTTGTCAGTGGCGTCGTTTCACTGAAATGTCACAGGTTTTGGTTGGATAATGTCACTGTGGAAAATATTTCGCCAATTTCGCCAAATATTTTTGGCAAAAATTACCGATCTGGCAACTGTGCGGCTAAATAACAGGAGGTGCTGGCGGCGGAGGGTTGATACTGACATATTGTGGGGCTCATTGTTTTTTGTTTTAGTTTAGATTTTGAGATTTTTGTTTGAGTTCAAAAGTACTCAAGCTTTAAGGCTGTTTCTTTTGGATGAAATCTTTCCGAGTGCTTTGTAGTCGCATCCCTTTCCCCATGATTCAGACAAAATTAATTCATCTTCTACCTAAAACAAAAACTCCCATGAATACAAAGATTTCTTTTACAGCAGCATGGCTAGAACCTGTGCCATCTGGGGAGGCACAAACACTGCTTAATCCCTTTTTTAACTTTTCAATATTTCTTGGAACTTTTCAACATATTTTGAAACTTTTCAACATTTTTTGAAACCTTTCAACATTTTTTGAAACCTTTCAACATTTTTTGAAACCTTTCAACAGTTTTTGAAACCTTTCAACAGTTTTTGAAACCTTTCAACAGTTTTTGAAACATTTCAACAGTTTTTGAAACCTTTCAACAGTTTTTGAAACATTTCAACAGTTTTTGAAACCTTTCAACAGTTTTTGAAACCTTTCAACAGTTTTTGAAAACTTTCAACAGTTTTTGAAACCTTTCAACATTTTTTGAAACCTTTCAACATTTTTTGAAACTTTTCAACATTTCATGAAAAGTTTCAACATTTATTTTTTTTTCCAGCAAATTTAGAAACTTTCCATAAAATTACTGATGTGACAGATGGAGAAGACACTCTGTGCTTGTGGACACAGTGTTTGTGGACACCGTATTGTGGACACCGTATTTGTGGACACCATATTTGTGGTCACCGTATTTGTGGACACCGTATTTGTGGACACCGTACCCCATGTTCCAAAATTAAGGTAACACTTACAAAAATGGGCATAACTTTTAACTGAAAGATATTCGTGGACATCGAATAAAAGGTTTCATGATCTTGAGAGTCTACCAGTTGCTGATGTTTACTTTAAACATCATTTCCTTCACCCTGAACAACATGGAGACCGAGCGCCAAATGGTGATCGACATGGCGTCGCGCGGAATGACAGTGACGGAGACCTCCAAGGCCATGGGAATCAGCCGAAAGGCCATCTATGCCATCAAAAAAAGGTTCGAGGAGCGCGGAACGGTCGAGAGGAAGAAAGGGCAGGGACGAAAGAGGTCAGTAAGGACAAAAGCCAAGATCATCACTGTCAAAAATCGCGTGAAGAGGAATCCATTCCGGACCATTTGTGGCATGGCTAAGGCCATGTCCTTGACCCCAAGCACAGTCCATAGGATTGTTCATGACGATCTGGAAATGATGTTGAATAAATGTTCAATGCAAAAATTTGTGTTATCTAACACCCTTTTGAAGTTATCCAAGGAATAAAAGAGCATGAACAATCTCTTTAAGATCTTTAACCTGTGGCTTAGATCCCTAAATTGACCTGTAAACTAAAAATAATAGATTTCAATGTTGACAGAAAATTTAGAGGGGAGGAATAGAAGGATAAAAAATTCAAGTTAATATTATTAAAAATCAGATATTGTACACAACTATACACGTCACTGTCATTCCGCGCGACGCCATGTCGATTACCATTTGGCGCTTGGTCTCCATGTTGTTCAGGGTGAAGGAAATGATGTTTAAAGTAAACATCAGCAACTGGTAGACTCTCAAGATCATGAAACCTTTTATTCGATGTCCACGAATATCTTTCAGTTAAAAGTTATGCCCATTTTTGTAAGTGTTACCTTAATTTTGGAACATGGGGTATTTGTGAACACCTTATTCGTGGACACCGTATTTGTGGACACCTATTTTACAGATACCGTATTTGTGGACACCGTATTTTACGGATACCGTATTTGTGGACACCGCATTTTATGGATACCGTATTTGTGAACACCGTATTTGTGGACACTGCATTTGTGGACACCGTATTTGTGGACACCGTATTTGTGGACACCGTATTTGTGGACACCGTATTTGTGGACACCGTATTTGTGGACACCGTATTTGTGGACACCGTATTTGTGGACACCGTATTTGTGCACATGGTATTTGTGGACACCCTATTTGAGGGCATTGTATTTGTGGTAAAGATGTGTTTCGAACCAGAGATGCTGCCAGTTTTGACTCGGAAGTTTATTGCTGTTAAAAAGAGCAGGTTGTATTGAACTTTTGAAAAGACCTGAACGGGGACCAATTTGGCAACACTCGAACTAGTGCATTTCCAGTTTCATCAATAGAGGTTGTGAAGAATTGATTGTTGTCTTTCGCCATGGACACTGCCATGACCTGCCGCGTAGACATCGCTGTAGGCAAGCCAGTACTGTGCAGGCACTTAGAAAGAGACAAATTCCCTAATATTTCAAGTAAATTTGCCAACAATGTCACCAACCAATGTCCTTTTTGATATCGGTAAACAATTATGATACTTATTTATCAGTACAATATCACACATATTGCGAAACAGTTAAAATTATGTTGAGTTTTTTCTCTTCCCGAGTGCCTGGACAGTGCTGGCTGGCCTTTAGCGATGTCTACGCGGCAGGCTGGTGGGGCGGGAATAGAGGGGGACAACAATCAATTGTTCACAACCTCTATAGTTATAAAAATGGATTTCGAGTTTGCAGTGCTGCCATATTTTATGGCAGATAAGGTCTATTGCCTGTTGAAAAGTTTAGTTGTGGTCAGATTTTTGACCCTAAAAACTAAAATGGCAAAATTCTGCCAAAAATCCAACTCAAAACACATCAGTAATTTGTGGACATTGTCTTTCTATTCTATTACTATTTGTGGACACTGTTGAATACCGTATTTTTGGACATTACTAGTGATGGACCGAAAGCGCTTTCGGCCGAAATTTCGGTTTCGGTTATGCCTACCGAAACCGTAAGCAGACATGCACTATAAAGAATGGACTTTGACAATAAAATCGAAAAAATTTAGGTCCAAGAACCTCTGAAATTCAAGTTTCCCGATCTTTAAAAATTTGCGACTACTCAACATCGAACACATGAGCAATTAAATTTTTAGGGTGGATTTTGCATTTATACAATTTTGTGGTCAGCTGCTTTCGGTTTCGGTTTCGCTTTCGGTTAAGCCCTCTTTCGGCCGAAACTTTCGGTTTCGGTTATGAGCCCTTTCGGTCCATCACTAGACATTACCTCCAGACAATGTTGGTTGCCATTTTAGGGAAAGCATTGGCATTGTCTTTTTTGTAATTCGTTAGATTTGCCTTAAGAAGCTCATGAGAAAGAAGGGTCAACTTGGTCACGTTATTTGACTTTTTTTTGAAGCTTCAAATGTTTGCAATTGTTGTCGGCACTGTCAATTAAGAAGCTCAAGTTTAACCGAAAGTCAAAAGTCAATTTTGCAATCAATGTATATAGATCATACCAATAAGAATGGATCCAGTCATTGTATTGCAAAACAAGATGTGTTTAAGCCCTTGCATTAATATTTGTTCAGTCAAAGGCTCGTCTTGGCTGCATATTTTTCTTCCACCTCATGTTTTTTTCCATTAAAACCACTGTCACTAGTGGTCTGATTACGCTTCTTTCCCATGAGCTTCTGTACATTTGCCCTTACTTTCAAAAGAAGCAATTTATTTCAATTACTTACAAAACACTAGTATACATATTGGCTGTAACGTCATACATGGTTTAAAATAAAGCAAAAAGCCCCCATGGTGTAAAGACTTGTGGAGTATTTATATTTCTAAAACCACCACATTCGTTATTTAAAATGTACTATTGAATCCCTAAATAAACATCATCATCATCGAGTATTGATGATACAAAGGTATTTTAACACATTTAGGTCCCTTAATCAGTCCTACGTAAATAGTGGGGTGTAAATGCCTCTTGACATGGTTATAAAAAAAAATAGTGATGTTAAGCTTCGCTAATTAAATATTCAACTAAATTAAGTGATATTTGAGGGAAAAGGTGAATGTAAAACCATGACACAAAAACGATGGTAGTAGGGTTTGCAACATTTTCACTTGATATTTGCTTCCTCTTATCATGGCAAACTCATGGAAACCTTTGTTTTCAATAGAGCAATTCATAAGCCTTTTTATCACCAAGATGATCCCATCAATTAATACGCCTTGCCTGCGTCCCCACTTGTGTTTAAATGAACTACTTAGCGTCTCAATAAGCGTCGGTTAGGAGACTTTCTTTAATTTTGGCATCAAAATCAATACCAATGTAGCTCTTCTTATATCAGGAGCCTTTTACCCTTGTTAAGCCTCCATCTCATGACGGATTTCTGAGATTCGATTGAAATTCTCTAAACTCCCTCATTAGGTACTCCTAAACCTAGCTCCTCAAAGTTTCTAAATATTCCCCGTACCATCTTAGCCATGCAAGCCGTTAAATAGCCGCTGCCGGATCCCACATCCAAAGCTCTCGAGCCTGCTCGAAGATGATCTTGAAGTAATTCTAAAACATAGGCGTGCATATGAGGAGCCGATATCGTGGCGTTATGACTGATACTTTGGGGCGAATCGGCATAAGGTGATTGCCCACAAAAGTCCGCCCGATCCACTTGAAGCATGGCCTTGGCCACACCTTCACTGGTTATAACTCCATTGCCTGAAATATAATCATCGTCATACTGGATGGCCTAGAGATCCATCGCAAAATGAGGTTACCTTTCAAGTTGGCAATGAGTTGCTCATGGGTCTTGCCCGTCGAACGCCAAGCCATGGTCTTCCCAGGAGGACGCCTACAGTCAAGGATTAGATAAAGACAGAAAAAGACACTCTTTACAGAGAATGGATTCAGTGAATACACTGCTTTCTTGGTACTAAGAAAACCCGAAACGTCTTTTCAGAAACAAAGCAGTTGACTAGGATATTCAACGTTTCGTTATTCGTACTATCGTGAACCGTGTTGAAAATACATTCTTATATTAAAAGTGGCCAGATAATAAATATTCTTTTTAATTTATGACTCGATTTTACCTCTTAAACCATGAAAAGCCAGGAAAAAGGGATTATGTGATTGATATGGAACTGACATTAAAAAGTTATGGGCTCCCTGAGCTCTTTGTTGATTGTTGTGGTTTATCCAGTGTCAGTAAAAGTAAATAACCCTTACTTTGTCGGTAGAAAATGTGTTACAAATGTGTAAAAGATAAATCATTGGATAGAGTAAGGACTGGTGTTTACATCTAAATATTTGGGGTTTGAGAACGTTTTCATTGTTCCATTCAATTGATTTTTAGGGCACGTTTTGTTCTGATAGTTGTTGTCTGGTCTCAAATTTCGCTCAGTGCAGTCAATGCGGGTCGACTTCCGCTCTTGATATCACCTCCGATAAGCCCGTGACCGTAGACGGAGACACCGAAGTTACCACTCGTAACCGTTAAGTCCCATTTATCTTCTCTCCTTTTTTTTCCTCATTCGACGATTGTTTGTTTTTTGGCAGATTTGTGTAAGTGTGGTCACGTGATTGGCGAGCATACCTCGGAATTTTGGGTGGAATCCGGTCATCAAGAGTATCGAATGGATTGTCATTTGTGTGGATTTGGCGAAGATAGCATTCTGATTACGCCGAAATAGGTGAAATCACATCAAATCAGGACCATGGAACCGCTGAGCACTAAATTGAGGATTCGATTGGATCTGACGGCCTTTGATTTGTCGTGGAAACGGGTTTGGATGCTGGTTGATTGTGATCAAATACAGAATATTGGCCAATTGATTCAAGCCATCAATTGTAAATACTTTGAATCCGAGCAGCCAAATTTGCGACTGTGCTTAGACGACCCCTATGAAATTCCTGATTTTGAGGATATCCAAGTTATTCGAGACGGAGACTTGTTAAAAGTGACTGAATTACCCAATGTGGGTCCACCCAAAAAGAAGAAAAAGAAACATAACTCGGCCCAAAATGACACCAGTCAAGATCCGTCGTCTTTTTCAACCATCAAAAAGAACAAGAGCTCTTTACTAATTTACGAGAACGACGATGATTCAGAAGCGTTGAAAACATCTCGAAAGAAAAAGACGAGCATCATCTCCGAAGATGAATTCACTCACGCAGAAACCGGACAGGTAACCAAAGAAGAAGTTCCCGAAGAACCCGTCGCGAAAGCCACTCGCAAACGCAAACGTCGACCGAAAAATCGTAACAGTATCAATCCAAACCAAGAAGAGGAACATGTGACCGAAATACTGATGGAACCTGTTGTTTCAACTGCGGTTCAACCGCCTTCATGTTTTTCTGGGATTCCCGTGCAAACAGTGACAAATCCGCCCGCCACAATCCCTCAAATCCCGGCCGAGTCATTCGAACCTAGCTCTAAGAAAATAACGTGTGATCAATTCCTTCTGGGATAGATCGCAATAAATTATGCTTTCATGGACGGTTTTCTTCTTTTCTTTCAAACGAAGCAAATTCGGACGATGCACCGTGCTCAAGTGAGTGAGATTTAAAGTAAAAATCATTGTCTTCTTTAGGACATCTTAATAGTGATGGACCGAAAGCATTTTCAGCCGAAATTTCGGTTTCGGCTTCGATCTTGCCTACCGAAACCGATGTTTTCGGTCCAAAGCCCAAGTAAAAAAAGAAAAAAAACGATGTTTTAATATTTGTAATCCATATGACTAGACGTGAATAATGCATATAAAAAGATTCGAAGTCGGCTGATTTCGATTAAGCAGCCATGTTTCGGCCTTTTCGTTGAGCCCTTTCGATAAACCACAGTTTTATATTTATCCAAATCTTATTCATTTATCCAAAGAAACGGCATTTCTTTCTGTTGTAAATTTACAAGTACTTTGGTCAAGTTATTATTCTTTTCTTGCCCTCTACAGAATTCTCTCTTCAGCCCAGAGCCACCCTGATGTAAGAACCTTCGCGCTTCAACCAAATTTGTCAATCAGTTGCACTGAATCAGTCGCTGGAGAACCCGGGAAGAAGAGAAGGAGAGATCTGCTGGCTGATCGGAGGGCCCGTTATAGTATAGTGTCGCCAAAAAATACAATATCAGGCGCCAAATTTTGAGGAAGTAGGTGAAAGTGAGTAAAGGTAGATTCCCGATTTTCTATCTAAATGCGGGCCTTTCTACCTCCACCAAGAAAAAAAATCCATTAAATGCACGGTCACTTTTTCATATCATGGAATAAGTCAAGCATCTAACGAGGCAAAGGGAAAGCCTAGAAATTATGTTTAGTGTCGCCAATAGAAGCTAACAAAGACCTAAATGTGTAACGATGTGCTTTTATTTTGGGCATGACTTTGGCTTCAAAGATGTTAACTTAAAGAATTCCCATTGTTCCTTTAGGAATGGAACCCAAACTTTATCAAGTCAGAGGTTAACTTCCGCGTTCAAATGAATCAATCAATCCGGAGTATTGCTTAGAGGCAAAACGACAGAGGCCATTGTCATTTTTTCTACCTCGTTTGCAGCTAATACTGATTACTGACTAAAGTTGCCCATAAGTTGCGTGAAAAAGCAAATATTTCCGATGAATATCGTAAAAACTTCCCCTTGCAAGTGTAAGATCATAGTACAAACGAAAGTATGCGAGACATATTAATAATGTCAAATCCTATAAATGGTTGCAAATTGTAGAAAACTACAAGTTTTTCAAAAATTTGCCATCTACGAATACGTTTGTTTGGGCAAGTTTCAACTAGTCGCTGATGAAAAATGGCCCTTGCTGCCCATAATGAAATTTAACGAGTATATATTTTGTTTTCTTGTACTAAAACAACTCCAGCGTAACCAAAATTGTCAAGTTTGTTTCTCCTTTCCAAGGCAAGATCTCCAAAATGGAAGTTGCGTACTCCTCTGAAAGAAAATTCCGGTCATGATAACTGTGAATTTTTGATTAATCGCGTCACCCAGAGTCAGTCTGAACCCCAAAATGCCCCCGTATCACATCCATATCATTTTAATCTCTTAGATAAGGATTGAAAATACAGTTCAACCTAACCTTCGTTAACACTGTACAATGTGCCCCATATTTGCTTTTACTTTGCGCCCTCAGTCAATTCGGGCAGCCTGATCTCACCACAGACCATATAATGGCTAGACCTCGCTTCGTGCGAGAAAAAAGGGGACAACTTTGCTTCATCAGCTGGTACATAACACTACACCCTAAAATGGTGGGAATTTCGAACTTTTTAAAATTTTGCCAGCGTGGCCAAGTCCTGAACAAACTCAACGTACCGTACGTACTTTGTTCTCGACGCGAGCGAGCGTCGTTACTTCTGAGCACGCGGTCGCCCTAAGATTTTGAAGCTAGCGCAGCTAGGCCAAGTGGTGTCCCTTTTCTCTCGCCGACGGAACAGGCCAATGCGACATCTAGTCATTATATGATCTGTGCTCTGCCCTTTTATTGGTGTGGCTCGGCTGAGTGACTGCCCCTCTGCCTACTATTTGACTATTTTTCTCTTTGGCTCACCTTGTTCCTCGTTTCATGCCGTGGGCGTGCGAACACCAACCACAGACCCCCGCCCGCTCAGCCTGCCGTTCTGCGCCCTCGCTCCTGGTGTCTGTGTGTGTCTGTGTGTGTGTCTGTGTGTCCGTCAGAGCAATCGTTCGTTGGTGGCGACCGACCCCCAACTCTGACTCTCCTACTTCTGCTAGATCCTCGTTCGTGGTCGCCTTCGAGGAGATCTTGTTCGTCTCTAGGACTGGCTCCCGTCCCTCGACCCACCCTTTGTCCCTCCTTCCCTTCCTCCCTCCGTGAGCCAACCTGGACCCGCCCCCGTTGTCCGTCTCCGCCTCCGCTGATCTCCCGCCGCTTGGCGGAGCTGTGAAGGTGTCGTCGTCGAGCTTTTGAGCCCGTTGTCCCGGTTGGACCCGCCGAGTCCGGTCTCCGGCCTCTGTCTTTCCCCCCGCCTCACGCCCTTTGCTTCACGCCCATCTCAGTTTTCGTCGTCGACCCGTTAGGTTGACGTCATCGGGTGGATTGTTTAGGTTTGCATTCCCATCGTTGATTGGGGTTAGACTGATCGAATCGTCTTCAGAATGGCAGATGGCGAGATCAACATTGACAATATCATCCAACGGCTCTTGGAGGGTGAGGAATTGGGCGGAGAATCTTTTCTATTAAGGATTCTCATAGATCCATGTCAGTAGAAAATCGGATTGTCTTATTGGGTTTGGGTTTTATTTCAGTCCGAGGTTCGCGTCCGGGCAAAACGGTTCACATGACCGAGAACGAGGTTCGCGGATTGTGCTTAAAGTCCCGGGAAATATTCCTGCAGCAACCCATTCTATTAGAGTTGGAGGCGCCGTTGAAAATTTGCGGTAAGTAGTCGACCTACGGTTTGATGAATGTTTGAGCATACGTTATTATGACGTCTATATGATTTTTAGGCGACATTCACGGGCAGTACACGGATCTGCTGCGTCTCTTCGAATATGGTGGCTTCCCCCCCGAATCCAACTACCTCTTTTTGGGCGACTACGTGGATCGTGGAAAACAATCCTTGGAAGCCATCTGTCTATTGCTAGCATACAAGATCAAGTACCCGGAAAACTTTTTCCTCCTACGAGGCAACCACGAATGTGCCAGTATTAACCGGATTTACGGCTTCTACGATGAATGTAAGTTATCGGTTGGGTTCTGATTGCGCAACCAAACTGGTCCCGGTTTCCGTATCGGATGTAAGATCGATCATGATATCCCGTAGGTAAGCGACGATTCAACATCAAGTTGTGGAAGACGTTCACCGATTGCTTCAACTGCTTGCCCATCGCCGCCATCGTGGACGAAAAGATCTTCTGTTGCCACGGCGGTTTGAGCCCGGACCTGCAATCCATGGAGCAAATTCGACGCATTATGCGACCCACAGACGTGCCCGACACAGGCCTACTATGCGACTTACTCTGGTCTGACCCCGACAAAGATGTCCAGGGCTGGGGCGAAAACGATCGCGGTGTCTCATTCACCTTTGGAGCTGATGTGGTGTCGAAATTTCTAAACCGACACGACTTGGACTTGATATGTCGAGCTCATCAGGTATGTAAACCCGTGCCGAATGCGTTTACATCTTCAAATCTTTCCCTAATGGCTTTGCTTGGATAGTCTTATTAAACCTATTGTTGTTGTTGCCATCATTTGTAGGTGGTCGAAGATGGGTATGAATTCTTTGCCAAAAGGCAATTGGTCACACTCTTCTCTGCGCCCAATTACTGTGGCGAGTTCGACAACGCCGGTGGCATGATGTCCGTGGATGAAACACTCATGTGCTCCTTTCAGGTGAGCAACTCGTTCGTTCGTTTTCGACTTTCCAGTTTCTTGCGGTTTCATTTTTATTTCACCTGAATTTGAGTAACTCGTTCTCGAGCGAGATGGGTTTGATAATTGAGGGAATTCGATTCACGTGTTTCTCGCTTGGATTCCAGATTCTGAAGCCAAGTGAGAAGAAGGCGAAATACCAGTATCAGGGACTTAGTGGCGCGGGTCGACCCGTGACCCCTCGGGGTCCTTCCGGGGGTCCCATGACTGGGTCGGGTATGAAACGAAAGTGATGATGATGATCAAGCAACAAGCAAGCAGAAGTTTAACAAAGCAAAGGGCGGCCCAACGCCAACGCGGACACGTTAAATAAATCAACGGGGTGAAGAACACGTTAGCGACTATTCTTATTTCATTTCCTTCTTTTGTTCCGACGCATTGTGAACTCGATCGGGTCGGATGGTTGAATTCGCTCTCTGAACCCCAGTCCCATTTCTCTCTCTCTCTTTCGCCCCCTCCCCCGTTTTCCTCTCGTACTCAAGATATATATAGATATATACATACATATATATTCATTCACCCGCCCCTTTGGTCTTCGCGCCTCATTGTAACTCCCAACTCCTCCCTGATACGACACACACACCAAAAAGCATAATAACAATAGATCGCCGAATCGAGCTTCGCAATGCTTCGGGATCGTCATCGTTGCCTTGTTTTTTCCCTTTTTCTTTATAGTGTTGTAATTGTAACATATAAAAATAATGATAACAATAAAAAATCAACACCCCCGAGTGAACCTGACCAACCCAGCCCAAGGGATTATGACTATTCGGTCTTCTTCTCCTGGTACTTGACCACACCCTTCTGGATCAGATCGGGGATCTCCACCGCCAACCAAGGCCCCAATCCCAAGGCCATTGCTTGGGCAATCCCAAATTTAGGCGCGTTTCTCGACCACAAAGGCTTGAAATGATCGGTCATACAAATCTTTCCTCCTCGATACATTTTGGCCGTTTTTCCATCCAATTCGGGCAAGGAAATCTCGGGTGCGGTCATGGGATATGTCACCGGGATATCAAATTCCACGTCAAATTCGTATTTGAGGAGCTCGTGGATGTACCAACATTTGCCAAACCATCGTGTGCCTTCTTTGTTGGATTCCAAACGAAACCAATCCGAATCGGATTGTTTGTTGTTCTCGACGTAGGCAATCAGGGCTCGATATTCTTCCTTGAGGCGTTCCACCCAAAGATCTCGATCTCGAGGACCGGCCTTGGTCTTCATTAAGGGGATACTACTCAGGGTCTTTTTGGTGGCCGCGTCTACCATGATGAATGACTTGGAACGGGTCCGAATGCTCGGTTGAGTGCGAGTGTATCTGTCAAATCAAGGGCAGAAGAACTTCTACCTGATATGTTTACTTTATCGAGCTTCTGAAGCAATGTGTTGCTGATCCATGTGGCAAGACTGGTCAGCGACACTGAAAAAATGAAGCAAAAAGGGCCAATCCTTGGGAAAGGAAGAATAAGAAGAAAAAATCAAACTTTCGAACGACAATAAGATCATATTTTTCTCAAATTTTGATGTAAAATTCATCTGCTTGGACTAAAAAGTGTTTGCTAAACCCTGTGTAATTCAAAATTGCCTTTTGCATTAAGTTCGTTGACCATTAAGTAACAAGTACAGCAGCGCTAAATTTCACGATTCCACAGGCTGTCCAGCAGAACTTGCACAAATCAGCTTGCGTGACCAGATATTTTGGCCTGAAAATTAGAGACTCGAACGAGAAGCTAGAAAAAATCATTTGGCCTTAATCCAATTTTTTTTCTTCGGTCTGAAAAAATGGGAAAATGGTAGAAATGTAAGGATAAAACGTGTAACTGAGACTACATCTATTATATAGTAGATAATGTAGGTATCTATTGTGTATACATGTATCATCCATTCCATCAAAGAAAGCTGACATAATTGAATCTGCTTGCAACATTTATTGAAGCATTCAAAATTGGCCCTTTTGCCTCATGTTGCTATTGGCTTCTTCCTGTCCCTTTTTGGCCAAATTTAAGAACGGTTGGTTGTGATATTTGTAAAAAATCCAGTGACAGTTATTGAATTAACCGACATAAAAATCGTTTTCCCCCCAAATTAACACACAACCCAGTTTTTCCGGTTTGATTTTATCATGTGGAATAAACCAACATGATTTAAATAACATGTCTTCATATTTGAATGTTTCAATGCCTTTTATATTGGCTTTTTATTCTTTGGGAGACTTTCCAAGACCGTAAGAAGCATACCGCAGAAGGTTTAAAACAAATTTATATTGTAAAAAAATCAAAATCCAATGATGTAAGTTTTAATGTTTTCAAATGATCTCCGTTAGGTACCGGAAATGAAATTCGGCTTTTTGGGCCTCTATTCTCTCTTTCAATCTGTACGTTTCAAAGTCTTTTCGGATACCAAATCGCGAATTTAACATGTTTTAATTGTTGCCAAACAAAAAGTCAAAATGCAAATGTTGATGCATTTCATTCAATAAATGACTAGGATCTAGACCAGGGGTAGGCAACCGGTGGGCCGCGGCCCACATGTGGGCCCGAGGGTGATCTTTAGTGGGCTCAGGAGCTACATGGAAAGTCCAAAATAGTGGGCCCGCGAGTCACCCATAGTATTGTACTCGTGGGCCCAAAGCTCTTTGATCGTTAATTTGTGGGCCCCTGAGCCTACCAACGTCTGCTTGGTGGGCCCCTGACAATATGTGAACAAATTTTGTGGGCCTTTACCCAAAAGTGGTTTCCGACCCTTGATCTAGACCTAGACAGGGTTGAGTCAATTACTTGAAAAATGTAATTATTACAATTACAATTACTTTGTCGAAAAACGTAATTAATTACAATTGCATCTCCCGGAAAAAAAATCTTCATTTGTTAGTGGCATCACATTGACATCAAATTGATCACAAAAAAAATGGTTCGCAAGTAAAAACCTTCTAGCTAACTAGTCTTTAGGGTTACTTTATTATTGTACTAAGATTTCGTTAATTACTTGGCCCAAAAGTGCAATTGATTATAACTACTGATCCCTGGACCCAGACTAGAGTGATGTTTGTTATTTTGGTCAAACAAACGATTTCGCTTCAACTTTATTAGCACTTTTTATTTCCGTTGTTTATCATTAGATAACAAAGGAGTTCACATTGAACACATGAAGATCCCGCGTTTACATGCGCTCAGGGTCAGTGGCAGATATTCTTGCTTAATTTTTTCACCTCTGACGATTCATTTTTAGCAAGACACTTTTATCTCGCTTATAATTGCCATTGAAAACATTTATTCACAAACCGCTCTCGATCAGGAAGCCAGCCTTTGGCTCCAATCCCCCGATAAGCGATAACAGTGAAATCATGAATGAAGGCACACCATTAAACACACATTCCCACAGCTCAAGCAATCACTTGCCTCGTTGATCCTTCTAGCCATTCTTCTCTATGACACAGTTCAGCTGACATTGCCGAGTTTGTCTCACTCTTTCTCACCGTAAAACGGATTTTATCCAGAGTGACGGAGAACCAAAGTCAGGCATCACCAAGAGGCCCACCTCCCTTGGAACCCGCCACCGCCGTAGTATCAGCCGTCCTCTCTCGTGTCCTTTGGATTCCTCAAAGAGACAGAGGGACCTCCTGGCTGCCGTCTCCATCAACGATCTTGTTCCGCTCCTTCCAAGTGTGTGTGTGGATGTCGGGTTATCAAGATGGGCCTGAATGGGATCAACCCTTGAAAACAAGGCCTTCATCTCCATTACTCGTGGCGCTCAAGATTCGACGTTCTATCCACCCGTAGTCTAGCATTGAAGGGGATTTTGGGCTCGCTTCATGCCCGTTTTACTGCGTGAACTACCTCTCCGTGATCATCATCATCGCCGTCGTCGTCGTTGTCGGGCTCCAGAATAATGTCCATGGGTGTGGATAACGCCCACCCACCCTCGAGTACTTCGGTGCCCACGCCCCCCGTCCCGCCTTTGTCGCAGACCTCGCCCTCAATCATAACCGTATTGCCTCCACCCGCTTCTCCGCAATTTCGACGCTCCGAGTCGGGTTCGAGCGAGGCCACCGTGGGTCTAGGCGTGTCCTTGGGCGGTTCCGGGTCCTCTTCGACCTCGTTGAACTCGCCTTCGTCGGGGGGTTCGTTGCCGGTGGGTGCGTTGAGCACCAGTTTGTTGCAATCGGCCCCGCGACCCATCGGTCGGTTTTTGTCCAAAGTTCATGGGGCGTTTACGCCGCACGGTTTGTCGACCACGGCCCGTATTACCGTGGATCGTCGATCCATGGAGAAAACGTGGAAGCTCATGGACAAGGTGGTGCGCTCTTGTCAACACCCTCGGATGAAATTGAAGAACTCGCCGCCGTTCATTTTGGACATTCTGCCCGATACCTATCAGCATTTGCGACTCATTTATAAGAAAAATGAGGACCAACTCGCGGTTCTCAATAATAACGAATACTTCAAAATCTTTATCGAGAGCTTGCAGAAAAAGTGTAAGCAGGCTTCCAAGCTCTTCAAGGACGGCAAAGAGAAGATGTATGAGGAGGCCTCGCCTTATCGGCGAAACTTAACCAAATTGAGCCTGGTCTTTAGTCATATGCTCAGTGAACTGAAAGCCATCTATCCAAATGGGATGTTTGCCGGTGATAACTTCAGAATCACGAAGAGCGATGCGGCGGATTTCTGGAAGAAATCCTTCGGTGATAAGTAAGTATCGAGTACCTGCCATAGATAGTATCATTCATGTTGAGGAAATAGCTTTCTTATACGTTTGATGCAACCTACATTTATTGATTATTAAGATACTCTAGTTCAATATCCACAATTTTTATCAATTAATTATTCTTCTTGTAGAACAATAGTTCCGTGGAAGAGCTTCCGGACCACCCTCAACAATGTTCACTCCATCGGTACGGGATTAGAAGCCATGGCACTCAAATCGACCATTGATTTGACCTGTAATGACTTTATCTCCAATTTCGAATTCGATGTGTTCACTAGGTAACTAAAAATGGAAGACATGCCTCAACTAATCAGATCAATCCTTTATGTTATTATCTTCCTGGATTTGTTAGGTTGTTTCAACCATGGTCGTCCCTCTTGAGGAATTGGCAAATTTTGGCTGTGACGCATCCGGGTTATGTCGCCTTCTTGACCTACGACGAAGTCAAAGCGCGTTTGGAGCGACATCTAGATAAACCAGGAAGGTTCGTCCCAATCTCAAACACATTTTCTCTATCTCATTCAAAAAACTGATACATTATTCCTGCTTTTAGCTATGTGTTTCGATTAAGTTGCACTCGTTTAGGACAATGGGCCATTGGCTACGTGACCTCGGATCGAAATATATTACAGACCATCCCACAAAACAAAAGTCTTTGTCAGGCATTGTTGGATGGACATCGAGAGGGCTTGTAAGTACAGTCGGGGTTTCGATTTCAGGGATTTTTTGCGAGTCAGCGAGAAAAATTCCTTGATTAGAGATTTCCCTTAAGTTTCCCAACTTCAAGAAAATGATAAAAATCACTCGTATAGTTAAACTTTTATGCACTATTTACTTCTGACATATTTTCCCACCACTGAAGAATAATTTTTAAGCACGAAAATTTGTAACTCTCATCTGCTTCTGCTTTTCTCTTGCGTCAACAAGGCACATATTTTGAGTACAAGTGGGACCTTCACACTCGAAGCTCTCAAGGTTCCTCTCTCTCTTGACAATAGTTCCGAACCTTTGTAGGCCAGGTACTGGAAGCACTCCTTGTAACTTATCTTGGTTTAATGGTTTGTCTTCTTTTCTGTCTCATCAGGTTCATCCTAAACCTCATTATGCTCGTAAAACATTTTGCTAAATAAGAAACGCACAAAAGTTTCTTAACCTGAATCGTTGTAATTTGCAAAATTCCCCAAATCGTGACCATTTATGTAATTAAAAAAAAATGGTCAGCAAGGAAAAATCCCTTAAATTGAAATTTTTCCTTTGATCGAAATCCAACTATACTGTAATGTGCTTATTGATGATGCAAAACTCCTAACTTATCAATGACCACCCTTTTTAGTTACCTTTTCCCCGATGGCCGAACAGTCAACCCAGACCTTAGTTGGGCAGTTCAAGCCACGCCCGAGGATCACATCCGAGTGACACAAGAGCAATACGAACTCTACTGTGAAATGGGATCCACGTTCCAAATGTGCAAGATCTGTGCCGAAAACAGCAAAGACATCCGAATTGAACCCTGTGGGCATCTTCTGTGTATTATCTGTTTGACCTCTTGGCAGGTAAGTGATTCAAGACAAGATGGGTGCCATTATTCCATATGGCGCGTGGCCAGAGTCGATTCCAACATATGCTCCCATACGATTATAAATACGTTTGTCCCGAATGTGCGTTGGAATGACGAGAATGCCTTGAGCTTTTTTTTTAATTGCCATCAGACTACCAACCTTGAAGTTATCAATTTTTCAATTGGTCAAAGCCATTCATGTTGACTAAATTATAATCTTGTTGTGTACGAACAACTTGTCAATGAGTTTTACGATCAATTGAAGCTTATGTTAAGAGGTAATAATTCGAGTCTTGTTTTGGCTTCAGGATTCAGATGGAGGTGGAAGATGTCCGTTTTGTCGGGCGGAAATCAAAGGAACCGAGCAGATCGTGGTGGATCCATTTCATCCCAACTACGGTGTCATTCAGTGCGGCGAGGAAATTGACCTCATGGATTGTGGTGACGACTGGCCGGGATCGGATCAACCCTCTTCCATTGTCAAAAACTCGTCTGAGGAAAAACTCGAATCTGATTCGATTCTAGGGAGATCTGAATAAATTATTTTATGAAAAATGTCATCATCCCTCAAATCAATTTTCATACTCAAGTTCTTATCGTATGAGAAACGCAAATTACTACCCTAAGTAAAGGTTCATTTTAGAGGTTTCTTTGCAATGATTGGGCATTCCTAATTAAAAGCTAGTCAAGGATCCTGATTTAAAACCGCACCAAACCATGTTATCCCGTTGATTGACAAGTTCAAACAAAGC
Organism: Tigriopus japonicus; assembly: GCA_010645155.1. Lineage (NCBI taxonomy): Eukaryota > Metazoa > Arthropoda > Copepoda > Harpacticoida > Harpacticidae > Tigriopus > Tigriopus japonicus. The sequence goes on from CM021319.1 coordinate 2,243,865, forward strand.
TTCGGCATAAAAACTCGGTATGTCTAATGTTTCAATCTTCAGGACTAGTACAAAACAACTTAATCGTGAAAAATGTGCGCATCGACAAGCTCAACTCAAACCGGTTACGGGTAGGAAAATGTCTTAGATCCAACAACAAATTAGAACAAACCTCCCCGTCGTCGTCGTGGTCATCATCACCATTCTTCCATCCACCTTCCTAACGGTGTGACGCATATGTATTGTTATTCGAGTACTCTTACTCGTCAGACGGAACGAGGTAGGTAGAGTACGTGCACCATCCTGCCTTCTTTCGTTCGTTTGTTCGACCATAAGTACTGCAGAAGACTTGGTGGTTGAACCGCTGATGCATTTCAATCCACCTACTCCTTCCATTGTCCTCCGAGATTCTTCGAGCTCAACGCGGCAAACAGGAAAGACGGAACCTTCCACTTCAATTCATCCCTCCTACCTCTGATTGTTCAGTCGGCAGCGTTGATGTCTGTCCTGGACAACGACATGGTTTTGATCTCAATCCAACTGACGCCCCTGGGCCTTCCTGGGTTGGTTGGTAGGTTGGTCTACCAAAGCTCCATGCAACCTGATTCTTACTTTGGCTGCTGCTAAGACGCGAGGACGTGCGTATAATGTCGAGGGGTTTGGTTGGTTGGTTGGCTGGAAGTGCATATGATGAGATGCTCGGTTAGGACTGAAGGACGAATTTTGGTTAGTCTTACCCGAAACGCAGTCCAGGTTGCTCACGTTGAAAAAGGGCTTCAATATCCGTAGTGGACATATTGAAGCAGCTTTTGTGTAGAAAACCAAGAAATTCGTTCGTTTAATCTGTAACTTGTAGTACTCAACCATCACACATAATGGCTTCGAATGAGGCGCAAAAATCCGATGTGGGGGTGAAGTGGAAGGATGAGCCACATGTGATCGAGGTCCCGCAATTAATGCGAACCTCCAGTAAGAAGATCTTCACCCATCGCACCCTCACCACTCCCACCAAAACCTTGAGAACAAAGAGTTTCTTGTGGCTGAGAAGCAACGTTATCGTTCAGAATTCCGACAATGATCAGTATTGCAATCGAAAGGTAAACAAATGACGCAATCCGGTGACTAACCCACAATGTTTTCCATGTACCTTCTTTCGTGCATGATACCGCAGTTGAATTGTATGGCAAGTGATGTAATATTTGAGAGCTGATTTGAGTTGTACCTTGCTTTAGAAACGTTATCAATCGTAAACCAGCACATTGTCTTCTCTGGATATGGGAACATTCAAAAGCAGGAGCTTAAGCATTTCTATTTTGCAAATGATACGGGGAAAATGGTCAAAACGTTGTCATTTTGCTCTTCAGACGCATTGACCTTCTGCTCTGCTGAAGTGCTAAAGCTGTTCTCATAATTTCAAGGCCAAATAATTCTTTGCTTTCAATGGCGAATCTTTGCAGTTGCTAGAATCAAGAGCGATGTAAAAGATTGAAATAAAAAATAACCCCATTTTAAACCAACATAAATAAAAACATGATCCACCTGTGTTTACAAGTGGACCACCAGAATTTCCCCTAGTTCCTACTTCCTGGTGTTCACTTTCCTGGGAAGTAAATTATTGATAAATTACGAAGAGTAATCATCCAGTTTTAGGTCTCATATCGTCGTTTTGGTAGAGAACAACATTTCCTTCAGATATCGCTTATTTGTGTTGCATTCCCCAATGAACAAAATATGCTTCCTAATACTTGCAATTCCTCAATGTAGTTTGAATGAACCTTCATTGTTTTGCAACTGAATAGAGATGCACTGATACTGCATGCGTGTTGTAACTCGTAGTTGAGATCGTCAATGGCATTGGGTTCCTCATATCCCTCAAATTATTGGTGCAGAATATCAGAGCCAATGTGTGCGAAATGCTAATCAGCCAAGGCGATAAATCAGCCCTTGCAGAATCTGCAACAACTTCGTGTTCAAAGAATCGAAAGGTTAACAAATGACTCTGCAAATACTCTTTACGACACACTTTCAACCATGAGAGTGGCCTGCCGTCATTTTATTCTGATTTGGCTTGACTCTGCTCTGAGCCAAAATCATGATGCATGTGCGTAAAATATGATAGCCATTAAAATGGACTTTTCAAACAATGGTTCTCTGTTTAAACACATCCAAAGGATATTTAATTTCTGACGAACCAATTGTCTTGCATCTGAGAAAAGATACCTTGACTTTCCACATGGTCGGTGAAGTAACGAATGTGGATCTTTGTTACAGATTATGGCCATGGCCTTGATGAGTGGAGCGTTATTCATCGTAGGAACCACGGCCGCATCTGTTCATTATTTAGAAGCTCAACCAAATAACAAGATAGAGGAAACTCGCACATCTTGGCCACGTAAGTGCCTCATCTCATCAATCCATCATTGCTAAACTCCAAACAACAACATATTTGTCCTATATTTTTTCCAGTTATTCTGTATTATGTTGCCTTTGGTATTGGATCCCTTTGTGGTGGTATCTTATCTTATCTAAGTGGACGAATTCGAGCCCTGTCAGTTTTCTCTTTGACCAACCCTGTGGGATGGTTACTAATTGCTTTTTCTCCTTCAACCACCGTTCAATCATTTGGTTTGTTATGGTGTTCCCTCAGTTGCGGTGGTTTATTGAGCACTCTACAGGTACCAAACTCTGAATCATGGAACACCAGTTCATAGCCAATACTGACCACTCGTCTTTCAGGTTTATATTTGTGAAATCTCGTCAAAGATCTCGAGAAGTTGGTTGGGAGCACTGGGCGTGTCTAGTGCCGTTTTCGGGTATCACCTTCAGTACCTTCTGAGCGAAATGGAAAGTTCTTGTTCTCTATTGTGCGGATTAGTTCTCTCTGTGGTCTCATCCACGGTGGTTTTGACGGCGTCTTTCTTCCTTCCCGAGTCGCCCATCTGGCTCATTCTCTCCAGCCGGGAATCAGATGCGGTTCAAGTATGAAAATTATGAATATCTAGATTGATTAGTTTTTGGTTTAACTAGAAATGATGGTCTATTTAGGCTCTGACATCCTTGAAGACGGACGACAGTGATTCCATGAGCGAGTTCCTTTTGATCAAAACTTCCATTCATATGGAACGATCCTGCCCAACTCTTTGGAAGGCCTTCAAGCGAGCTATGGTTCTGTGCATGTTCATCCACGGCTTGGTCACGCTTGACGCCATCCCCATGGTTAACAATCCTGGAGAAATGATCACGGGTAAGTAAGCATAAGGACAGTAATTCTTATTCATTTTTATCTGGGATGGCCTAAGTCTATTTTTGTTAACAAATAGCGTTGGATTTTGAAAGTACATGTCAAACGTTTTTGTTGTCTTGTTCATAAAAAAAGTGCACGCAGGTCCATAAAAAATAATGTAAAAATCAATTTCGTTTAATGATATGTTTAAAATGTAAACACAAAAAGACAGCATCGGGAGTTGTAAATCGCTACTCAATAGGGCTGCCTTAATTTTGGTTGAATCCCAATTATATCTTCCAATTCAATTCAGATTACATCCAAGTCAACCATTCCAAAAAGAGGTTCACACAACTTATGAGTCTCATTCTTTTTTGCAGGTCCTTATTCTTTAGCTGGAGCCTTGATGTTCATCCCTCTGATGAAGTACATGTCTCGTGTGAAGCTTTTGCTTTTTTGCTTGGCAGCCACGGCCTTGCGGTTGGTCTTGGTTTCCATTTCTAAGACTTTTGAGTTGTCCGACGATGGACAATCGTTCTCTCTCATGTTCTTTTGTCAAGCTGCGGGTTATGTTATTTCAACTATTGGGCTCATCTCAATGCCTCTCATCTATTCCACAGAGTTTCACTCCAGGTAAGCATTGATTACCTTAACAACGCTAAACATACAAGTGAACCACCTCGTTTTTTCAGCCTTTATCGTGACATTTTGCACGGTCTCACCATCACCATCACCTCCATTTCCTTGGCCGTGTGGCATTCCATCATGGGCGAGCATTTGATCTCGGATCTGTTCTTATCTTGGTTCGCCATTGGCTTGTGCCTCTTCCTGGGCTTTTTCGTCTCCATCTACCTTCATGAAACTCAAGGGAAACATTTAGCTGAGTTGGAGCAATCTAGTACTGGCCGCAAGGTCATGGCCACTCACTACAAAACGTCCCGAGAATCATCGACGGTGGACTTACCCTACCCACATCGGAGTTTGCAATTCACTCTTTAATTTAGCTTTTTTTTTCTTAGTAAATAAATGCTTAAGCAGTCTGTGTGTCAAAAGTTTGCACCTCATCTTTTTGTTTAGGCTTTCGATCTACTTTGGACACTGAACAATTACCTCAAGGGTGTTAAGCAAGGAGCTTGAAAAATATGTCGGATCCTTAATAATAATAAAGGAAACGGGCACAAACGTTATTCAGTCCATTTGAAACAAGGAAGGTAATTTTTTTGCGAAGGATAATTGAACAATCAAATGGGTAAAAAGAAGCTATGAACAATTAAGCCATTGATCAAATCAATACAAAACGACATATGCAATCTATTGAAGTGGACAAATGGACTATTTCCGTCCGATTCCGCATTGGGCTAGCCGAACCTTTGCTGACAATTGTTGGACACGTCTCAAGCACATGACTCCATGATCAAAACAACAACATTTCGTCTAAAGATGGAATCATTAGGATCTCTGCGAATGGCCTGAATGCATGGGGTAGAACAATTGAGACAATTAGCCTCTGAATCACAAAGAGGGGGACAAACAAGAAGCATTTGTTTATTCGCGAGTCACATATTATTGACCGTACACCTTTACTTGCGAGTAATTAGTCTTGTCATCGATTTTCAGTTTGGTCTAAACCCTTCAAAGAAACTCTTAATTTGATATATTTCAAGGTTCATTGACCAAAATATGGGTCATTTTGTCTTCGGAATCTTGGGCACATGGAAAGTCGATTGAGTGCTCCCCCAGTGTTATCTCTTCTGTCAAGTTGTGAGGTCCGATTGGACATCATTCTTCGTTCATCGTTCATGGCTTTGCTTGGATCGTTATGAGGTCCACTTGCATGCTCATTCAAATTTCACCCCTTTCCTGGCTGAAGAGATTAACACTTGGTAATAGAATGACTCCCAATCTTTTGTCCAATCTTTTCAACGAGACTTTCTCTCTCAGAAGGGACGGAAGGAACGTGGGGCAATGACTATGTTGATATCAATTGATGAGAATTAACGTTCCGAAAATCAGGGGTAGACAAAAGATTGGGGGAAAATCAACGAGTAAACAGTTAATAACTTTGATGGTCTTTCACTAGGTACGCCACACGGGTTGTCTGTACGCGTACATGCATGAAGTGTCCCTCTCCCAATAGCTGGATGGTTGAACGAACCCACGAACAAACTCACCCACTTACTTACTTACTTACTTACTAGCCAACCATACTCTCTGGTCTTACCTTGGAAGAGATGACGAATCAAAATCATTGTTCTTGTTTCCCCCCTGTGTCGTTCCTATCGGTTCGGAAAGTTCAGCAGTATGTTTTAGGAGTTGAAAGGGGGAATGAATGGCTTCCAGATTATTTATCTTCACTCAATATGTCAAGTCAAGCTTCCGGAACTTGTATCAAAATACTAGGGGTGCATTTTCTTGCGCAATTTAGCTGATGAATCATGTTCCTCTTTCCCTCGAAGACGAAGACGGCGGGTTTCCGAATGTCGTTTCCTGAACAGAGAACCCCGCTCCATCTATCCAGTCTCATGAACTCGATCGGGCTGTTCCATACATATTTAAGTACGTACGTACATCGTGGATGGGATCAGTGAAACTGTAATTATGCTCCCTCTAACCATCTCGATGGACGTATCTCTCGCTATACCGACAACGAGTGAACTCCTTCGGTCCTAAAGGTTTCCACTCTTACAGTTAGTTGGGCGGACAATTCTATCTTTGAAAAGTACTTTGTCCCAAGTCGCAAGAGCCCTAGATGGGACAGAGTAACTGAGAGGGAAGCTCAAGGGGTGGATTGAGGCGCAGGACTCTTCGTAAATTTGTCTCATTTTTCCCCAAAGTCAATGGAGATGGTCCACCCGTGGGTTTAATACGAATGGAGACGTTGAGTTTATCGTCAGAGCGAGCGAGACTTCTGTTTGGAACATCAGACCGAAACGGAAATGTCGGAAGGAAACATTGACGTTGGGATTTGATTTGACATTCGGGAAACCCTCGTCGAGTTGTTTCTCAGACGTAGGTTTACATTTTAGAGAATCTTTAAGCAAAGAAACCAAAAGAAGGGATATAATAATGAGAAAACTAAGGAGCTCAAGCTTGTCGCTTTATATATATATATATTGCTAATGTGAGAAGTACCAGTGGTGCAATTGCACAATACCTACATCAAATAGGACAGAGAAAACAAGATCACTGCAAAAAAGAAATACTACAAATCAATGTCAGTTATGAGTACTGAAAAAGACAAAAAATGTAATTATATTTTCTTACCCCACGTTATATTAAAATTTTTAAAGAATGATCTTAGAGACAGGGGGTGAGGCATGGCGTAGTGCGTACTGCGTCGGTTTGTCGTGCGGAAGGCTGGGGTTCGATCCCCGGCTGACTGCCACTCTCCAAACTCAACTCTTCGGAGTCAAAATTTAGCGTTGAACTGTCTTTCAATGCAAAAATCAAATCTGCAAACTCAACTCTTCGGAGTCAAAATTTAGCGTTGAACTGTCTTTCAATGCAAAAATAGTCAAGCCCCGTTTCGATCCCGGGCTTGCCGAGTTCTAGTGACCTGTGGTATTCAGTTACATGCAATAGTCACGGCCCTTGACGGCTTAAATGGGCGAACCTGGGGTCATTCCCGAGGGTGAGGTAAAAATTAATGCTTGTTGGCTTGTCCAAGTGGAGCGGCAATATCCCCATATGGCGGACAGCCTCTATCAGATCGCAGCTGCGAAGCTACGTTCTGACTCCACCACAAACAAACAAACAAACGATCTTAGATTACCAGAATTGCTTCATTGCAAGTATCCAAAGATGACATTATTTTGCAAATAGCAAATGAAGTTGTCATGGGAAGGAAGAAATATGAAAGTGTTAAGACGGCAACAGGGCTCAGGTATATTCTAATTCCAACACACGAGAGAATAGAGTCTAAAACTTATAAAAGTCCCGCACACATAAAAAAGAAGAGAGCTATCCTTTTGACCTTCATCGACCTCTGGAGTTTATTCTCTTTCGTCACCTGGTTGGAGTGTGGTCTCTCAGGGCAAGAAAGATTATTGGCACCTAAATGTTCTTTGGTTTTGGCTTTGGGAGTCTTGGAAACATTGGAGGTTGTAATATATAATGACATCCAGGATGACTTTAATAACCATACAAGATGAATCTGTAATAACTGAAGGTACAAAAATTTCATTTTAAAAACCCGACAAAAATCTTAAAAAGTGCAATTAAAAAAGCTTTTGAAAAACGCTTACAGTTTCAAAAAAATGCTTAAAAATTCAAAAGAATGATTTTGTTCCAAAAACTGTTCATTGATTTTAAAAGATGCCTGGATTTCAAATAATGTGTAATTCGTTTTACAGATTTTAAAACTGCTTGAACAGGTTAGTCCACTATCAATTCATATCAATGCGTCAAAAAATAAGTGAAAAGTGTACATTCAAACCTACTTTTTATTTGTACATCGCATTCAATATTTCCATGTCCAAAAGGGTGGGCATGAACGAGCGATCTAAAGAAACTATTAAACAAAACAAGATCAAGGATTTGCAGGAGCTATTCCTCCTACGTTTTGTCATTTTCTATCAAGTTCATTGAGAACTCAGTGCTAAAAAAACAAATCATGGCAATGGATCACAAGTTAACCCATGTAAGATATTTTAGGAATATAGCATTACCAAGTCATATTAACATCCTCATCAATTGTGTTTGAAACGCAGTGGCTGGCGAGAGTGCACATTAATCGAGGACTAAGGACTCAATCTGACGTCCCACTAGTGTGCCCTGGCCCACATGTGTGCCCAAGAGTTATTCTTGGTGAGGCCAGGAGCTGTGAGGAAAGATCCCATTAGTCATTCATAGTATTATGCTTGAGAGCTTACAACTCTATGATCGTTTATTTGTGGTACTTATGGGCCCTTGTACCCACCAGCTTCTATTTACTAGGTCCCAGATTAAACGACAAGTTTGGTGAGCCCTGGACCAAAACTTGTTGCGGACCCCTAATTTAGACCTTCTCTCGGTTTGTTATTGAATTAACTTTTTTCAAAAAAATTGAAATTTTTCACATGCCCCCCCCCCCCTGAGTTTAATCTTAATCAAGTTTTCCTCAACATTTTCAGAAGTTTTGTCATCTTGTTGTTCTATACAACTTTGAGGTTAAGGGTTTTCGTACATAGGGTAATACGGAAGTAATACCGGTATTGCTAGTACTGATGTGTTTCTAGCTGGATTTTTGGCCGAGTTTTGCCATTTTGGTTTTTAGGATCAAGAAGCTGACCACAACTAAACTTTTCAATAGACAATAGACCTTATCTGCCATAAAATATGGCAGCACTGCCAACTCGAAATCTATAAGTACTGATAGAACTCGACTTCGAACTAGTTCGAGTGTTGCCAAATTGGTCCATGTTTGGGTCTTTTCCAAAAGTTCAATACAATCTGCCCTTTTAAACGGTAATAAATTTCGAGTCAAAGATGGTAGCACTCCCAACTCGAGACACATCACTAATTGCTAGAGTTGTTACATAAACATATTTGTACACTCTCTGAGACCAGATTGACAAACATGGCTTGACTAGCCTTGCTTTTGCGTCCGTGTCAGAATTCACAATTCACAATCTCACTTACAAACAGATGGTCAACCAATCCTGAGAGACCTTTGCCAAGGACTTTCTAAAGGATATAACGTTCTCTGTGCCTTTGTATGCGATCACAAAGCTAGATATAGAAAAAGAAGCATTTCCATTCCGAACACATGAGAACATTTTTGTTCCCTGTGAACAAAAAAAAACACAGTTTCAATGAAATTTAATGAATAATGAAGGTTTCCAATTTTCCATTTGTTTTTAAATTACTTTGTAATACTCCTCACCATACATAATTCATGCTATTGGTCTCAAATGTATCATTTTTCTAACATGTGACCCTTGAAAACTCAGACAACTTTTGGCAAGCCTGGACTGTTAACGCCATCTGGTCTGTAAAATGATACGGCAATCCCTCCCCAAGAGTAAAATTGGGCCATTGTTAAAATGGTAGACCGCATCACCTCAACACCTCAAATCTCACATTGATTAATCTGCCAATTCAATGTAACTCAAAAGGGCACTGAGGCATTGCAATATTTTCTTTTTATTTCAATATTTTCTAGAGGGAAATGGAAGCCAATGGGCCACTAGTGTTCTATGTGATTGTTTCATACCTGTAATGTACATAGTGTAAAAACAAGAAGAATTGAATTTGAAATTGGCAGTGCTGTCAAACATGTTTTCATCTACATAAGTAGAATTTATGACTCACTCACTATATCTAAAGCTACTTAATGCTTCATCATGGGTTTGAAATTACTTTATTATTGGCTTGTAAAATTAAAGTGAGACTTTTAGTCACTATTAGATGCGCTTGCAAAATTCAGTAAACAGTAGGTGTTCTTGCAAGATTTCGCAATTTAAAAGCAAATACTTTCTGCTGATTATTAAGCAAGGTTTTATATCTTTTCTTCTCCTTATTCATTCATATGATGTGTTTTGATTTGACCTCAAATGTGGAGAATAGGCCATATCATCCTATTTATTTCACAAGTATCTTGTGAGTCTGAGTCTGTTGACGATTAATCAAAAAAATGATTAACACTTCGGACAGCAAATATACAAGGATTCATGGTTTTTCCTTTTGAGAAAAACTGCTTACTCTGAAGTTATTCTCAAACTCATCTTGATCTATCGTCAAGACAACGCCAATTTTCAGGCATAATGTGAATTCAGCCTATGAAAATCTGTCAAGCAATGCTGTTAACTTCTTTTCTCCGACGAAACTTTATTAGGTTTTTAATTATTAAAAAAGGATAAGGAAAAATCAAAGGCATGTTCGAAAAAGGTATGTCCTTGGGAATATCCATCGCCTCGGCAGATTTATATGAAGACACTTAAAGAGTACAATTTCATTGTGTTTTTCGTTCTTGTAGATCTTTAACCGTTTCCCAGAGAAATCACGAGAGCAAAAAGACCTCGTTAGTTCATCGTCGATAATCGTCACCAAAGCCAAGGCCAGAGTTTATTGACACTTTTGCATAATGACATAAGTTCTTTTTGACTTAGAAGTAAAATAATAACAGTTTTCTTTACAACGTTTATATCAACCAGCATCCGGGGGTTTGTTTTTGTTTTCTTTTAGAATTTAACCTTTCATATTCATAGCACTCCCTCTTGCATTGCTTAAGCATAACGGGCGGGATTTAATGAATTTGATTACGCGTTACTGACCCCACATTTTCACGCGTTGAAATTGTGAACTATCCAACGAGGACTAATAAGCCTTCACAAATGATCAAATGCACAGTTTGAGAAATTCATTTATTTCCTCTTGTTCTTTAACGATGATGCCATGAGAAAGAACACAAGAACCCAAATACTATTTAAAACCTATAGCGAGTCTAAATAGAGCACAGGCTAAATTATTCCAATTATCGCAGCAAATCACTCAAATTATCTTCAGTTTTTGTTTCATAACAAAATCAATGCCAGATCCGAAAAACAAGTGATCTAATTTTGTTCAAAACAACTTTTCAGAAAGCAGACCTTTTCAGAAACCACTTTTCGAGAATGGTTGAATTGCGAATGCAAACCACAACTGGGTTGTTTTTATTTGCTCTTTGTTCTTTTCCCACCCAATACGTCACCTACCTAGAATAATCCACTAAACTTAATATGTGTGCGTATGTGGGTTTAGATGATTGTGATGGAGGGCTTTTCTTGTTCCTCGTTTCGGGACTCGGCGAAGGTCTCTCGAGTTCGCCTCAAGAGCGGTTTGAGCCTTCGAAGAGCTATTCATCAAGTCCTAGATGGGTTTCTTAAGTTTGTTCTCTTGCCGTGCGCTCTGATTGGCGGGTTTTGAACGGATGGGCGGGGCTTGCGTTCGACGACGCCACTTTCCCCAATCTGTTTGGCTCTTTTGAGACGGCTCTCGTCCGTCCTCTCAACGTTCTAGGGCTCTCGTTTTTCTCCTCTTCTCCAACTCGTGTGCCGTCTCACTTGACTCCGTTGTGCGTGGAGTGGACGGCTAGAGAATTAAGTAACGGACGGAGACGAGAGGAGGCGAGAAGAGCACCAGGAGGAGGGGGAGGAGGGAGGGAAGGCTAGAACCCTGAATGGCTTGAGTAGTGCCCACTTCAGATCAACATTCTTCACAAGTGCTTTTCATTTGCCCATAACAGACATTTTCCATAAGTTTCATAAGGTAAGAGGCTACTTTAAATTCATTCATTCGCGTGTCATCAAACTGGATTAGACCATAGATTCATTCCTCCTTGGAACTAAAGGGGTTCCTTAATGATGTTAGTTGGGCTCAAGCAGTTGTTGGGTCTAACTTTCGCACAAGCTTTGGAGTTCAGGGGTAAGCTTGAAATCATCATTGTTAAAAGGAGACTTGGATTTTGCATTCATTTTTCCTTAAAAGCCAAGGAATATTCGTAATCGTTCATTTGGGCGGGATTTTGTGTTGTTGTCGGGGAATTTGGTTAGATTCATTCAATTCTAATCAATTTGAACCCAAGCTATGTGTGTGTGCTGCTTTTGAGCACACAACCGTTAATGATAGAAAAAGCGAATCTAACTTGTCCAACTGTTTATGCCATGTTCCTTAACAACATTGAAATTAGAAGCTTAGTCAAAGCATTTTTTATCATTGTGACCCAACAGTGCAAACAATGAGTAGCGACGCAACACACCTTTTATTCAAGTGTGAATATTGTCTAGTCAGTAAGTAGTTCAGAGGGGATTCCATCATCTTCAGATGGTAGATAATGTTGGTTTGTTTGTCAAAAGAGTTATGTTCTGAAAACATAAAATTAGAAAAGGGTTTCTGTTAGTTAAAATAGGCTTTTGAATACGTTTGATCTTTTTAGATAGTTGTCAAAAGTGTTTATTAATAACATCCTAACTGACTTAACCAAAATTTGTTACCGATTTCAAAACCAACTTGATCACATCACATATTTGCGATTTTACCTGAACAGCTGGAACTGCAACCATTAAGGCTGGGCTTATTGCACCATTAGAAGTAAAACTTGTAACTCCTACAATAACTCATATTTTATATGAAAAACAAATCAAGACGTTTGACTGTACATATAAGTGGGGAAACCTGGCATCATTCCAAGGGTAATGCGACACCTAATCATTGTTAGAAGGCAATCAATATTAAGAAAATCTCTTTCAGAATTCAGCCGCCGACCTGTTTTATGACTCAAAAACTAACAAGGGCGCATCTTGTCATGTGTTTTTTCAGAAAATCTGCCAACAGGTTCATCCTTCATGAAAAGTCACTTGACATGGCAAAACAAAGGCATACAATGTCTGTCAGACCATAAAAAAGCTTATTTAGTTATGTTCATAGGCTAGACTTGCGGTCAGATTTTCGAAGAAGGTGTGAGGATTGAACCAATTTGACTGATACCCTGCAAACAAATATTTTGGTCAAGATTTGTAACTGATGCGTTACAAATCTTGTGGCTTGTTCAAGAACAAGAACAACGTTAGGAGTACACTTTTGAAAACTAACAAATCACTTTGAAAGAACGAATTCTAAGTGCCTCTTTGTTCATACTGTCATTTCCTATATTGAGGTGTTCCGAAGTTCCGTACACAGCAAAAAAGCATAGTTTGATCTTGATTTATGAGTTTCAAAATTTGATTCACTTTTTAGAAAGCTAGTTCATAGGCAATCAGGACGTTTTGGGACTAATTGGGGTCCTAAGAAAAAGGTCCTAAACATGGAGCATCAACATTCAGCGGCCTTTGAACCGAAGACATATTTTCATCAATTTTCTTCTTTGCAGATATTAAGGTGTTCTCTGCAAGTGCATTAAATATGAAATTTTGAATTGCACATTAAAAGAATTTCGTCAGCCAGGCTCGTGACTTGATGATGAAATTTATAAGCATTCATGAAGAATGCAAGGCATTAAATAGTTACTTGACAGCTGCCGTATTTTTATTAAAAATGAAGCAAGCCACAATGTCCCTAAGAAAAGATAACTCAAGTCTTAAAAAAACTAATCATTTGAAAGCTAGGCAAATTGACGGTTGCAAAGCGCTTAAACCGATAGATCAATTCGTTCCTTTAAAAGAAGGTTTTCAAAAAAGGGCACTTTTGTTATGATTTTCTACATACTTTGCATAAGCTTTGCTTGATTATGGTGCATTGCAGGTCAAGCTTGCATTTGATTGCATTTTGATTGCCAGGAAAGCAAATGCACTTCCAGAGTCTTTTTTCAATCTTTAAACTCTTAAAAACGAAAAAAAAAACACAGCGAACCCAATCTCAGAGATGAAATTTTAAGAATAGATGTACCAAAGATCAGAAGCTAAATCAGCCTTTTATCAGAAGGAAAATACTTTTAAACCAATTACAATATCCTTCAAAAGTCATCTGTGAACTGCAAAATCACCCAGTTTGACGAAAAAAACGTACTTGTTATACCGTGCGTATTTTAACCAATTTTCGTCACACGTACCAATATCCTTGAACCAATCATGCTCTTTGAACCGAGATCATGGTCTTAATGACGACTAGAGCCTAAATTCATTAAGGTTTTAACAACGACGAGCTCAAATGTGGCATCGTTGCCTCCTACTTTCAATACCTACTTCTATGGTGGTTTTCAAGTAAGCGTCACAAACCGGTTCCAGACTTTTAAATTGAACTTACTCGAATTCCATCAACCATTCAAAGGCGTCATTTCGTTAAAAGTAGGCTTTTTCAAAAAGCACAATTTTGGCAAGGTTTTGTACATACTTTACACAAGCTTAGCTTGTTTAAATTCCACAGATTGTTAAGCAAACATTTGGTTCAACTTTGATTGTTAGAAAAGCAATTGAACTTCTAGGGTTTTAAAAACTGTGAGCTTTTTCTCAATTCATAGCTCTATTTAAAAAAACGGGAGTCTAGGAATTGATGTACAACTCAAATTCAATTGAAAAGGCCATATTGATCAAGGAGATCGAAAAAATTTCATTAATTAGCGATGTTTACCTTCTGCATGTGTTGGAGACAATTTTTTTTCAAAGAATTCTTCTCCTTGACACCCTCAAAAATATGTTTTTAGTGGGCGCTACTTAAAACCTTCATTCAACTACCTCGGACAGAAATTGTATGGGTAGTTTGGGTACCATTGGAACTGTCTTGCGACTGAGACGATAGAGACTGGCCGATAAAATCTATGAATACCCAACCGACAACGACAGTCTGTGACGTCATCTAACTTGCAGGAAGCCAAAGTTCATGATTAAATTCAAGGAAACCTTTCCTTATCAGAAAAACATTTACACTAGTTAGCCCATTTAATTTGACACGAGGTTATCAGCTCCGAACCTCAAACGATATCAAAATACTTCAAAAACTCTTAGAATTTAGGAAAGTTTCCAATAGCTTAAAATCTGGGTGAAATTTTGGAATAGAAGCAAAACAAGTGGGCTTCATCTTCCTTTTCTGTTTTTCTCGGTCTTAATGCAAAGGAGGTACAAATGCAAAGAGAGCAACAATGGGTAGGTTAGCATCAATCCCGCCCAGTTTACATTAAACCCGAAAAGCACGCCCAAGCGGGTTTTTCGGAATTTTGTCGTTTTTGCCCTAAATGCCCCTAATTCATCCTTCAAAATTGTGCTTACTTCCTTGTGAGTATTACTTGATGTTTGACTCAAATTCAATTCTCAGGGGTATTTTGTTGTCTAGAACTCTTGAAGAGGATATCAATGATGGGATGGCTCGGATAAAGTTGTTGTCTTTTGGCAAAAAGTTGCAGTTTTTTAGCTCTAAAGTTGCAAGATTTTTGTCAAAAGTTGCACTCTAAGAGTTGCACAAGAGGACAGTTGCCAGAAATTTGCTTGTTTCTGGCCTTTAAATGTCACTTAGATTGACATAAAATGAATAATAATATCAAAGAAACCAAAATTGTAAAAAAACAGAAATGAGAAACCCGAAAAATCGGCCAGATAAAAAACCCGGCGGGTTTTTCTCCGTTGCAACTCTGTCAGTGGAAGGGATTACTTGCGATGTCAGATTCGGTATACTATGAAAAAGCAACATGGTTTATTAAAATGGTTGTAATTTTTGTAACATTCTTAAATGGTAACATTGGACACATGGACACGTAATGCAATCGTATATTCTTCGATTAACCGCACATGAGTATGGATGATGGATCTGTTTGTTTCAACATTTGAATGTCTTTTTCAGCTTTTTGTCAGAGTTTGACACGCTTCTTTTGGGGGGAAAAGTTTGGGAAAACATGTGTTTCTGATGAGCGTGAAAGTAGATGAAACTAAGATTTAAGTCTGGTAGTTGCAACACTTCCTTTCTCATTTGCACAACTTGAAGTTGAAATAGCAATTGTTAATATTCTTAATACTTTTGAAAAAAATATGTCTTTTGCTATCATTTAAAAATTTGTTACTGAAATTGAGGGGGTTCTTCTAAACATTTGAATTAGGAATGCCCAACTTTTAATAAAAGATGGCAGCGGACATCTTGGGACATCTTGGACATGCTCTTGGGGCAACTAAACATAAAAACAAATTATTTGTTTAATTGAATATTTCCAATTTCTTCTTTTGTTTTCAAAATAATTTGCAATGCTCCTTCACATACATAATGCACTACTTTTCAAAAATCTGACCCTTAAAATTCACAAAAAATTTTAAAGCCTAAACCGTTAACAGCATCTGGTGTGTAATATGATAAGGTTTTATGCCATATTCCCATCTACTCCCATATTAGTCAAGCTTTTTTTATTCGTTTCAATTTCCTATATTTGAAGTCTAGAGGCCGGTTGTTGAGGTAGTTTGAAGTAAAGTAGGAGTGTCTCTAGAGGAAATATAATGTCAGAGGCCCACAAATTGACCATCACAAAGCGTAGAAATTTGATTATGAAGGGTTCTAATCAGTCTAATTGTTTCTCAAGTATACATTAAGTGGGCTTGCGAAAATTCAATAAGGTGTGGAATTTGAAAAAGAAAAAGCTTTACCACACGTCCATTTAGTTCAGCCAATCACGAATCACACTTTTGGTTATCGTGAGGCACTCCTTGGGCAGACTACGTAGATGCAAATCATTGAATTCTACTATACTTCAAAACTACCTCAACAGACAGCAAACACGCAACCCAGGGCAGAAAAGGCAAAAATTGAACATGAAATTTGCAGACTGGCATTTCCAGAAATGTCCAGTTAACTTACCTTGTCTAAATTTTCAAGCAACACAAAGTCCCACTAATAAATTTCTCAGAGCTTTTGAACGATTTACGCTCATTTTCAAATGGGTTTGCTTTGTTTCGTTAAGCTGTTTTTCACTGGAGATACGATGCGATTTCAGAACTATTTTTCATCATTAATGTACTCCATTAATGATACAATGAAAAGTTTGGTGCATCGATTTTTTGGTACTCTTTAGATTTTGTTTCTGTCGACTTGTGGTTGTTCATCTCTTTTTGTTATAACTTGTAGACCCCGGCAAAATATTTTTCTTTGCTGTGGAGCAGAAATCCCAGACATTTCACGGCGTACAGTGTCAGCTCATGGCTGACAAAGCGTATCGTCAGCTGACCCTACTCCTTGAAACGTCTGGAATTTCCGCTCCACGGGAAAATTTTTTTTTTGCCGGGGTCTAGTTATAACTCAGTAAATTTCAAAGGGTGTTACAAAATTCTAGAAGAGCTTGAAAAATTACAGTCAATTTCGATGTAAAAAAAAATAATGTGGAAATGCTCGGAACAAAAACTCCACCCAACCAACGTTGAACTTCATCAATCTTTACGCCACGAAATTATCCGTACATCATTTCTTTATAAATTACTGAACTGTTTCCACTTCAATTTTTGACATAGCTTGGCCATTTTGGTATTTTGGGTCTAAAACCACACTATAACCACAACTAGACTTCTCAATAGCCAAGAGACCCAATCTTCCATAAAATATGGCAGCACTGCCAACTCGAAGTCATCATCTAGGGCAAGGAGGACGGTATTACTTGGAGTGGGATCGAGCGGGGGCGCGTTACTGCGTTGGTATAAATTTTCCTGCGTGATAGCCTGGAGCATAGATATGCCTGGAGTTAATGAAGAAATCCAAAATAATTCGAATTAATGTCGTTTTATTGACATAAGTCATAAAACAAAACTCCACAAAGATTCAGAGAGCAATCATTTGATGCCCAATTGATGTCTCTCAAAGAATTCAAACTGTGTTGTTTCATTGTGTTAAGTCAGATATCTTCAAACTACTGATCTACTGACTTGCCTTGTGTTAGTGATTGTCCACCTTTTACTGAAAGCAACATGGTTTTTATCATTGGGGTTGTTTAAGGACATTTTTCTCTTCATCGAATGCAAAAAAAAATCTTTTTTGTATCTTTTTTTCAACATTTTACAGTCTTCTTTTGGCTTTAGAACCCCAATTAGGTGCTAAAAACAAAGACAGAGAAGAACATTCAAATCATTGTACAAAGGGAAGAATGTCTTAGAACTATCCCAATGATAAAAACAAGTTGCTTTCAACAAAAGATGGACAATCAATTTCACAAAGCAAGTCAGCGGATCAGGAGTTTGAAGATGTCTGACTTAACACAATGAAACAACACAGTTTGAGTTCTTTAAGAGACATCAATTGGGCATCAAATGATTGCTCATTGAATCCTTGTGGACTTTTGTTTTATGACCTATGTCAATAAAACGACATTAATTTGAATTAAATTGGATTTCTTCATTAACTTCAATTCAGGCTATCACGCAGGAAAATTCACACCAACGCAGTAACGCGCCCTCGCTTGATCCCACTCCAAGTAATACCGTCCTCCTTGTCTAGGGCCAGGGCAAGGAGGACGGTATTACCGTCTTTTATTATTATTTATTATTATTGACATCAGTCATAAAACAAAAGTCCACAAGGATTCAATGGGCAATCATTTGATGCCCAATTGATGTCTCTCAAAGAGTTCAAACTGTGTTGTTTCATTGTGTTAAGTCAAATATCTTCAAACTTCTGATCTACTGACTTGCTTTGTGATAGTGATTGTCCATCTTTTGTTGAAAGCAATATTGTTTTTATCATTAGGATAGTTTAATACTATTATATAGGTTATCCCTGGATAGTTCTAGGACATTCTTCCCTTTGTACAATGAGATAAATATTCTTCTCTGTCTTTGTTTTTAGCACTAAATTGGGGTTTCTAAAGACAAAAGAATACTGTAAAATGTTGAAAAAATATACTAAGAAGATTTCTTATCTTTTTCTTTACGAAAAGAAAAATGACCTTAAACAATCCCAATGATAAAAACCATGTTGCTTTCAACAAAAGGTGGACAATCACTATCACAAAGCAAGTCAGTAGATCAGAAGTTTGAAGATATTTGACTTAACACAATAAAACAACACACTTTGAACTCTTTGAGAGACATCAATTGGGCATCAAATGATCCTTGTGGACTTTTGTTTTATGACTTATGTCAATGAAACGACATTAATCCGAATTATATTGGATTGCTTCATTAACTCCAGGCCATCACGCAGGAAAATTCACACCAACGCAGTAACGCGCCCACGCTTGATCCCACTCCACGTAATACCGTCCTCCTTGGCCAGGGGCACCACATAGTTGTATGTAAATTATATTTTACAAAGCAATTACCAAAATTTTCAATTTTTGTCCAAATTTACAAAAATGGGGTTATTCTACAAAAAGCATGTTGGAAAACATCCTGTTACGTTTCAAAATTTCTGGAAAAAGGTTAGTTTATCAATCAAAATTAAAGTTAGAAACAAGCCTACACTTAACACTATAGTTGCAACAAAAATATTTTTTTTTTCGGGGCCACTAGATTCTTGTAAATAATAAATTATAATGTAATTACAAAAATCTGCGATCTTTGTCCAAAATTACAAAATTGGGAAAATTAAAAAAAAAAAAGTCTCAGGGAATTGCTTGATCGATTCAGAAAGACTTAAAGACGATTTATTATAGTTTTAACAGAATAAATTTCGTTTATCAGCTATTCCAAGCTATCAAGCAAGTTTTGCAAATGATTGGATTATAGGGAAAAGTCAATTTCTTCTGGCATTAATGTGGGAAGGCGAGGAAAATTACCAAAAATCCGATTATGTTACTTATATCTCAAAATGATTACCAAAAAATACTACATTTTTTGGCAATATTTTTGAACAAAAGTTGGTGGCCCTGATGGAGTTTGAACTCGATTTTGATTCGATTGTTCTCGTATTACAGCAATTACTAATGACGTCTTCATTTTTGGCGGGAAAAAAAGTTCGGAAGACCTGTGTTTCAGATGAGCGTGCGAGGTAACTAAAACGAAGGTTTAGGCCTGGTAATTGCAACAATGCCTTTCTTATCTGCACAACTTGAAGTTGAAATAGCAATCTTGACATTGTTTTAGCAAAAAAGTATGTTTTGTTGCTTTTATCTAAAATTTCGCTACATAAGTTGAGAGGGTTCTTCCGAACTTTGAAATTAGGAATGCCCGACTTTGAATAACAAGATGGCCAGAGGAGATCGATTCCTAGGGCAACTAAACCTAAAAACAAATAATTTGTTTGATTGAAGACTTCCGATTTTTCCATTTGTTTTCAAATTACTTTGTAATACTTCTCAACCATGTCATTGCCCAAAAATGTAACATTTTTTCGAAAATCTGACCCTTGAAAACTGAGATTTTTTTTGGCAAGCCTTCACTGCTAACGGCAGCAGGTCCGTAAAATGATACCGTAATTACTCCCATTGGTGCTTGTTTAGGTCTATTCGAATTTCGAATAGTTCATTACATCCTGCCCTTTTGAACAACAATAAACTTAGAGTCAAAAATGGCATCACTCTCAACTCGAAACTTTAGGTTCAGGAGTTTTTTCTTTGACATGGAGTTGAAGTAAAAATGAGATCGATTTCTAGCAGTGACTAAAGGGTATGAATTAAACTTCTTTCGTTTCTTGAATCAAGTGTCGTGCATGTTTCAAAAATATAAAACCAGCTCAAATACTTCGTTCTTTTGACGTGAGTCTTTATTATCGTCACTTCTACACTAAGTTTTTGGGATAATGGGCCTTGTAGTAACATATTGTAGGAGTGTGGCGAAGTTTTCTCGCGTTACGCATTCGAGAAACCCATTCAAAGTTTAAACCGTCAATTTCGAAATAATCTGTGTGACAAAAAGTCGACACACCTATGATATTAAGTCGGTTGTTGAGGTAGTTTGAAGTATAGTAGAAGTATAGCTAGAAGCATAGAAGAAACATAAAAGAAGCGTATGAGGTGAATTAGAAATAATCATGCTCGATCAAGTTTTGCTACATAAGCTGAGATTGATAATCTCAGCTTATATATCAGCTTCATATGTGAAGCTTGCATCTTTGTTGCATTGGAGCATGTTTGATTAAATTTACTAATTACTGAGAAAGGTTGAGATACTGCCGAGTTCGGTTCTCTAAGTTATTTGTGACATTTCTATGAAAGAAGTTGGCAAGCTTGGTTTGAAAATGGAAATTTTTGGAAGTGACATGACTTTCTGTTTCTGCGTAGGACCATAATTTTATACATGGACAAGTTCAATGGTGTCAGTTGTATCTCTCTCTTGTATCTCCTCTCCAAAATGATGGGTGTGGCAATGGCGGGATACAGGGTGTCCAAGAATTGATGGTGCATCGGAAAAATAGATTTTCAATGGCTTAAGACACGTTAGAGAAAAATATACTTTTGCAGATATGATTCTAGTTCAGTTGTTAGTATCTTAGAACCCTTTCTAAGACTTCTTGTATCAAGCTATTCAAGTTATTTGACTGGGCATGAGGGCATGTGCTTTTTATTTTTTCTCGGCTGCACTTTGCGTTTTTGACATTGGTTGAAAATATGCCCAACTTCACTTTTTTTGGTCTGAATGGCAAGGAAAAGCACGATGCATCATCAATTCCTGAACACCCTGTAGTTGTGACCATAGGGTCTTTGGGAGATGAGAGATGTATATGAAAGCAGAGTTGACGTTAGCATTTAATTCACAATTGTTCTTTGATTCCACACCCATAGGTTCCATGTGTCCTGGGGGTGTTGAAGTGTCATTTACCTCATTTGCCCGATTGACGTCTTTGATCACGTTGGAAGATGATCGATTCGTTATTTGTTTTCTTCAAGAGTTTCTGCTTTAAGTTGTCCTTGATTAAGCTGGACTTGAAAATTTTGAAGAATGCACTCTCAGTTCGATCTTGAACGAGTCCGACTTAAGTACTTGAAGGTTTACTTGATTTGGGCTTGAAATTTTACTTTGTGTGCGGAATAAGAATATGGGCCTTGGTGTCTTTTGCCTTTTCAACTTGCCTTAACCCGTTCGTGAACAAAAACTTGCAATTTTTAAAGCTTGGAATCAACCCCTGAAATGCTTCATTTGATGGAAAGTGGGGTGAAAGAGGCTGGAATGACACAGATCACCATTGATAAAAGTCTGAAAATCTCCTCGAGCAATGCCAAGAATGTGTCGTTAGACTTACAATCATCCTAGTATCAGAGACGGTTGCTGGTGATTGGGGAAACCTCATTTAAGAAACTTTCTGCTCATTAATTGGTTACAAGACTAAGCAATGAACATTGAAAGCAAAAGTCCTGTCCAAAAATAGATTCCACAATACGCTCAAACAGGGTTCATTCTGACGACTGATTAAATTTGCTTTGGTAGCTCATTGCGCAGAAAAAAGTGTCTTACAGGAGTACTAAACTTGATAAAGGGCACGACTTTAGGTCAGTTGTTGAGCACGTTTGGAGGTATACAGTAGAAGAAGAATAAAATAAGCATATGATATGGAGTAGAAACAACCATGCTCGATCAAGTTTCGCTACATGAACTGAGTTTTTCAATCTTAGTTTATGTAACAAAACTTGATCGAGTATGGTTAATTCTACTCCATCTCATAAGTTTCTTCTATGTTTTTAAATATGCTTCAACTATACTTCCAAACGTGCTTAAGTGACCAAATATATCTGTTTTTTATCAAGTAAATTTTATACCATGGCTTAAAGCAGATCATGTTTTGATATATATTGATCTGAATGATAACAAGGCCAGGCATTGTTGTTGATCGCTTTGCATTGATTTCTGAAATTGGCGGGGTCTGACCTCATTTGATTTTTACTCATTTGGCAAACATCTAATGAGTTACATTGACGACACAGAAGCAAGTGTTGAAAAATCAACGAAATTATCTACCAACAACCTTAAAATTTATTAAGAAGTAATTATCAATTGCACTTATTATTGGGGAGTTTGGTTCACCAAGAACAAATGCTTCACACTCCGATTGGAATAGGATTCTTTGGTATGGATAGATAGTCGGCAAACTCAAAAACCTTTTTAATGAATGAAAAACTAGAACATTTGCTCAAAATCAGCCTCACTGTTGGTGATCTGACTGTTTTAAAAATAGGTGCAAATTTCTGATCGGTTCCCGGAGTTTGTGATTCGATCTACCGTAAAACTAGATTACCCGATCCTTTTTCATACTCGATCAAGCCTGACGTTTTACTGACGATTTTTTAGACGTTTTACCTCGCTATGCTTATTTCATTCTTGACCAAGTTTCTCATATCTTCCAAAGGTGATGACTACTTGCTAGCCCCGTATTAGTGTTGCGAAGGAACTAAACTAATGTTGAACTAAATGATTTGTATCTACGAAGTCTGCTTAATGAGTGCCTCGCGTTAACAGTATAGTAAGTGTGATACGTCAGTGACTGAATTGAACTAAATGGACGTGTGGTAAAGCTGTTTTTTTCAAATTCCACACCTTATTGAATTTTCGCAAGCCCATGTTAGTGTGTTCTTGAGAAACAATTAGACTGATTAGAACCCTTCATCATTAAATTTCTACGCTTTGTGATAGTCAATTTGTGGGCCTCTGACAACATGTTAACAGGTAGTTAAATTTTGTGGGCCTTGAACCAAAAGTGGTTACCAACCCCCTAGTTTAGAGGTTGATATCATGCAGGGACCATGGTCAAAAGTCGACTTCCAGGAATGATTACCTGAAAAGACTTCATTGTCGGTGTATAATTGTTTCTTTTTCCAAAAAATAAGATCAATTGGCATTGCTTTTGCCGCGTTAGTGCCGAAGTCGCGTTACTCTTGTGGGCATTCGTCTCAGGATTGCAACATTCATTCCACTCTCGTTTTGTTCCAAGCAGCACGCTCGAAAACGTTGTTCGAGATTCATTGGAATACCAGAGTATGACGACTAAATAACGTCGGTTAGGATTTTGACTGGCTGATTGATGACCCTCTTTTGTCAGTGGTTTTTGTCCATTGAATATATGATCAAACAATGATGATTTCGTTTCAGGAATGAGACGAAAAGAGAGAGAAAGAAAGAGAGAAGGAAAGAGAGTGTCATGTGGTTACTTTGACTTTTGTTTGCAGGCAAATGGACACCATTATGCAGCGATCAAAGAGCTTTTCGGTCAGAGATATTTTAGACCTGCCAAAGAATTCAGCAGCCCTCACAGATGCTTCCCAGACCGAACGAAATAATAGTAGCAAATGGCAACACATTCATCAGAGTAAGTTTCCCATTCATAAACAACAATTTGGCACAAGTTTCCGCATTCATAGCGATAGCGTATGTCTATGTGTTTTCTTCTTTTTAGGATTATCTCCCAACCGATCCGAGATTCGGTACATGCCAGATCTGCTTTCCATTCACGGTCTCACTTATTCCCGACGATCGCCATCACCCTCAGAGGAATCTCAAGGCGATATTTCCACCAAAGTAGGTGACGACTCCGTTAAAGACTCTGGAGGAGAGGGGTCTTCTCGGAAAAAGAAACGTCGCGTCCTTTTTTCCAAGGCCCAAACTTTCGAACTGGAGAGACGCTTCAGACAACAAAGATATTTGTCCGCTCCAGAGCGAGAGCATTTGGCCAATCTCCTCAATCTGACACCGACACAAATCAAGATCTGGTTTCAAAACCACCGCTACAAAACCAAGAAGGCCGTGTCCGAAAAAGGGGTGGAATACCTCTCGCACGGAATGAATCCTCGACGTGTCACAGTCCCAATCCTAGTCCGCGATGGCCACAGTACCTCGTTCTCGCCCGCAAATTGTGATCAAATGGCATTTCCCCTCCATAGACTATCAGCCGTTTACGGAATCAACCCGCTCTACACAAGTGGGCTGTCTGGCCTTCCATGGTCAAGTTCTGTCATACCTTCAATGGCTGCAGCTGTGGCAGCCGCAGCCGCAGCTACCACAACTACCACAGTGGCTGCTATGCAAAGGAATGCTAATAATCACAATGACGACAACCGAGAAGATCACGTTTACTCATAATAGCGCAGTACCATTGTCATTATAAATTTTAACATTCATGCCCTGAACTCTAGAGATCCTGCTAACCCCAAAAAAATTCTTTTGTTATCTAAATGAAGAATGAACTACCCACAACAAGAACGTACTTACGTGTGTGGAGTAGAGTAATAACAATAATCATCATCTTATGAGCTTAGAAATACATTTCTTAAACAAATTGTTCGAAAATGTGTTTGTCATGTTTTTGGGGCAGGGATCATGTCGACTCGTTGATGGAATCAATCCAAAGAGGAACACCACCATTCATGGTTCATGTGACACCTCCTTTTATGGCCAAGGAAAAACAAAATGGTCATGTCCATATGCATCGATGGGAACGAGGAGGTTTTGGTAAAGAGGGGAGGATTGAAGATAGAATCGGTGCTTAATGATATGGAAGAATGAAAGGTAGCCATAGCGTAAAGATAAAACAACTCACTCCCAGTTTCTTCCCCGTCTTTTGGCCGTCCATGTCTTTTTGGACGTCGATGAGCCATCGATGGATGATGATTCTGGAAACAACACGTCACAAATCAACCCATTTATGCATCGGAAAAAAACTCGTGACTTGAGCGTGGAGCCAAATTTAGCATTCATTCAGCGGCGGCTGAGGGAATGTTCGAGCTCTCTTGATACATAAATCCAGTCGATGGTCGTTCTAGCTAATCCCTAAATCTCCTCAGAGTTTGAATAATACATGTAGTTTCTCGCATACAAGGGCAATAGACGAACAGTACGTACATTCGTTGTCGCTTGTAAGTTTGGGTGTTTTGAACGCACGTGGCCAATTGGGTGGCATAAGAAGATCGACGAACACGACGTCTAAGAGGAGGGCTATTCGTATTAGTCGTGTGAAGGCCAGGTGTGAAAATGATTCCATTTTCCGTGTGCTCAAATCAATTCCATAACGGGGGACACCTTCCATTCAAACCACAGAGCCAGTGCTCCGCCTACTTCCATTTCCTTCGAAAAGGGATTTAACCGCATTGAGCAATACAACCAACATCCAACACCATCACTGTCACGGTGACAACGGCATTGTGGAGAGAGATGGGGCTCGAGGTGATGGTGTGAGTTGGTTACCACCAGAACACTGAGAGCAAAACTGAGGGTTCGCTTCCTCGCTCGTCGTCGGATGTGCCAGGAAAGACCAATATGGCTAGTGTGTACTTCTTCCATTGTGCCACAAAGTTGAGGCTAATTCTTTTCTCTTCGCATTGTATCATGTGTATACTCTATGTACGTAGGAAGCGAGGTGCGTGTTAGAGCGAGAACATGGACAATGTACGGTACACGGATGTATGGAAGCCAGTCAGGAGAGTTGGTAGCCAGCCAGAACCAGAGAAAAAGAGGCGAGGTACTCCGCCTTCTTTTCCCAAAGTAATTTGCTTTTCCCATTAACCATAATGCCTCATGGTTCTCGCTTCCTCCTCACACTCTCATCGTGCACAACTCACTCGTTGGCTTTGGGCGCTCAAACCACATTCAACATCATCTCTCAGACCGAGATTGAAACTTGGATGTGGTCGAATCCAGTGATGAGAGATTTTCAATTACACAACTTGATGAACCCATTGGAAACCATTAACTAACCAGAGCTGGGATAAAGAAAATTTCCAAAAAGGCTCGTGTAGTCTGATTAAAGTTTAAAATTCTCTGAACTAGCGCTGATTCTCGAGAATTTCTCGAAAAAATCGAGGATCGAAAATTCTCGAGAATTTTTCCGAATTCTCGAGAATTTTTCCGAATTCTCGAGAATTTTCGAGAATTTTTTATTAGATTACTCTAGGTCATATTTTGGAATTGATGGCAAAACTGTTTCATTCAAAACAAAAGTTTCAAGTAAAAGAACAATAGGAGCCATGAGCTATGTTTGAAATTTTATAAACATCTTTATGGTACATTCGAGCAAGAAAATAACTCGTGAACCAGCCCAAACAAAATCTTCTCTGTCCAGATTGGAGGCAAGATTCTGTGTCTGATTTTTTTCGAGATTCTATTGGCTGTGGTGGTGTGTACAAGAAACTCCTGTTTTGAAAATTACAGCTGACCAAAAATGCGAAAATGTCCGAAGTTTTAACAATGTCAGTAGAACGTTTCAGAAATGTCAGAAATGAAATTTCAGATATTATTGTCCGTGAGGTCCAATCATTGTTTTTCACACTCATGTTCATATTGATTTTGGTATAAACTTAAAAAAAAAACAATTTCAAGTGCTTTGGAAGCTTTGAATGTACATTTTTTTCGCTATTTTCACTTTTTCTCAAATTCTCGAGAATTCTCGAGAATTTTTCTCGAATTCTCGAGAAATTCTCATTCTCGAGAATTGAAATGTTCGAGAAAATCGTCAGCCCTACTCTGAACAATCATGTACCAATTGTACCAAGAGGATGTCACGGTGTTTCTCAATTACGTCAAAGCTTTTAAAGGGTGGAGAAATCAAAGTACAAATTGTGTTAAACGTGGTTTATAAAACATAAACTATGAAGTTTTTTCAAATTATCCAATATTTTTCTATTGAAAAACTTGCACAGCCCCTTAATCATGGACGCCACGGTGAGCCTTTTCATTTCAAACTGAGACCACTGCAAATGGTATAAGGGTTTTGTAATTGCTTTTTGTTTGCAAAGTTTAAGGTCCAAATCATGTTTGACAGTTCTAATTATAAGTCGTTTTCCTTGGGAAAGTCCATTTCAAATGTTAGTCAAAGTATCTTCAATGTCGCAAACTTTCCTTCACTGTGGTCGTAAATTGAAAAGTGAACAACGAATAGTGCTTTCACACTATCACACTATATGAGCTCAAACTAAAAGAAATAAATCAGAACATAATGGACTTATTTCAAAGTTTCATAAAAAATGGTCGTTTGGGAGATTTCTGAGAAGCGCTTTGGATACTGGCAATCCATCTTTATTCTAGAACAGTGGTTTTTCAACTGGGGGCTCTGGAATTGTCTAGTGGGGCCTGAATGATGTCTGGAAACTGTCATATAATTCCCTTTTTCATTATCACAAATTTGAATATTTGTTTGAAAAAACCTGGCAATCGACGATCCTTTCTTGAAGATTTGATTCATATTGAGAGTGCGAAATTCTCAATTATTTCATAAAATAAATGCTTAAAGAATTAAACATTGAACACTTCAGAAAAGTAGGCAGGGTTATAGGCTTCATTATTTGCGAAGCAATGCACCAATGGCTTCCAAAAAAAATCTCCGCATTTGGCACAATTGTTTTGGACCATAAACCCATACACACACAAAAACAAACATAAGTGTGTCAAACAAAAGCCTCTCAAATTTTAACTTTGGCCCGTCAACTCAACGATTTTTTTTTGTTCTTGTCCATGCTTGACGATAAGAAGAATTTTTGTGAATAGTGTTTAGCCACTGCATTGAATATACTAAGATCATTTTTATCAAAATTGATTCGTTCTTTGAGGATCAATAACTGTAATTGCTGGAATCCTTAAGACAGTTGAGAAAAGGGGTGTACCTAATTCTTCTTGTTTCCTTTGACCCGAAAGTTTTGTCGTTAGTTTGAAAAAGAGTTGACGTAAGCATGTCCTTGCGTAAGCATACATTAAAATGGTTGGTTCAAATTTTGACCACATTTTTAAAATGTCTTTCCTTTGTCTTAAAAGTAGGTTGCATGAAGAATTCTAGACAGCTCCTGACGTCGAAAAAACACTTGCTGATTCAGCAATGATTTAACATTTTATTCAAGTTTCTTTATTACATCTCATACTGCAGAGTGGGCCCAGAGTGATGATTTGCTGGAAATTTGGTTTTTGTCTTTCTTCCAAGAATAATCAATGATATTTTGCTTGCTTATGCACTTCAAGGCAGTCTAAGAAATACCCAGGAACAATTATATTTTTCTGACATTGGTAAATTTTTAACATATATACCTAATAATAGAGTAGATTTGATAATTTAACAAGCCCTAGTAATGCGAAAGCGGTGAAGCGCTTCCAAAGTAAATCTGATCGTAAAAAATGTTAAGTAAGATAAAAATGTTTTTGGGTAAAGTTTCCTTCGCATTCTAATGAAGTTTTATGTTCTTAGTGATATTTTTGTTTATTTTCATACATATATTTTTCAAATTTAAGCAAGAACGTTGGATAAGTTCATTCAAAACTAGAGACAGCAATACTCGAAATACAAAAAAGAACTATTGATTAAACAATATTTTGCGATGGATGAAAATAAACACACAGAACATAGAGTCTCATAATTTTAGAAAAAAGATTGTTGCTGAAAGGCAATTCTCTTATATTTACCGTTGACCATACAACAAATGCCCTTGTTTGCCCTCGGTCAAAGTGTGCGCTCTCAAGAAATAGGCAAACTTTAAGAACAGATTAAACATAAATGCGACAACAGGAGAAATATGTATTATACACCAAAACATTTGTCAACTAATTGCCTAAATTTTTAATTTTCTAAAAAGTGACGCGCACCCCCATTTTTTGGAGTAATTTGAATTTAATTGATTTTTTTCATTTCTTCAAAATTTAAGATGAAATTTCAAATCCTTCCCAATATTGAAAAAAAAACACTCTGGAGATTTGAAACTTGGCTCATTTATATCACATATGTAGGTGCTTATTTACATATAAAATTGTGATGATTATGTTGCTAATGGTGTGGAATTTATAAACAAAATTATAGATGTTTTTTCTATCACTTAAAATTTTGCAATGAGTCGACAAGTTTTCAACGCATATTTATAAACCAAAGAAATCTGCAAAAAAGATGATATATCTTTTCGATTTAACAAAATATGACGCACACACCCCAAAATCAAAAGTTTTTGATGAAAGAGTGGAAATTTTGGACTCGTCTGAAACGAAAATTTTGACTAACGAAATTGTTCAAACTGAACAATGCCAATAAATTGATTTCTAGATATGGCATGTGAAAGCATTGATATAAAGTTTCAGTCAAATATATGGACAAATATGTGATTTAATTTACTTTTAGGAAATGTGTCCAGAAACCTATTTATTGACATCCAACAACCAACCAGATTTCACCATCTTGATTATAACTTTTTAGTTAAGGCCTGAAATACAAATAAATCACGAGAGCATTTCTTAAAACAATCCAAAACTTTTTATTATTACAATTTAAAATCTGAAATTTCCATCTCTGGATTCACTGTGCATTGATCTAAAAACGTTTTAGAAGCTGTTGAGGGGACACTGGATTTTTGATCGTTCAAATGTGTCTACACCGCACTGCTGTATTTTGGTTTAAAATACTAAACATTCTTTACATAATACTATTGCGACACAACTTTCGTGTCGGAGTGGTTTAACAGACATTTCCATGCTTTTGCACTTCTCAACGACATTAAACAACTGATTGTGCGCAAGAAAACCAACTTGTCCCAAAGGTTTGTCATTAAGGTATCTTAGGCCTTAGGCTAACAAACTGGAGCCCAAACGGGTGGGCCTAGTTAAGGTGTTTTTGCATTGCCGAATGAGTCCAATCCTGCAAAAGAATGAAGAGGTTGCGTTGATTATTATTGACGGTTATTAGGGAACTTTGCCCGAAATTCATGGCCCGTCACCTTTTTAGTTTTTCTAAAAACCATAGTGACCTATGAAGCCATCTCTCAAGAGGATGAGAATCCAATCCGTAAAAATCTAATGTAAACATAAATAATCAGAGCTCAATAATCTCAACTTCAAAGTATTTTGATAACGTTGTTCAGTCACAAAATAAGTAAGCATTTCATAATATTGTTTGAAAGACTTGGATATCCTAAGAAGCCTTTCATACTCGAGTTCTATTTAAATTGGTGTTTGAATATACTCATCTATTCGTATCTTGATGAAAGAGACAAAGCACCTTTCTGGTTCTAGTATACTGCATAAAAGTGAGCCCAGGGGTGACTATTGCCATAGGTTAAGTAAAATCAAAATGATGGGCCCGAGAGCCATCATTCGTGGTGTTCATACATGCGGGCTCACAAATCTGTGAACATTTATTAGCGGGCAGTTGTACTTACCAGATTCAGTTTGGTGGGACTGATTACATATCAAATGAATTTTGGTGAACATTGGCCACCAAGTAGTTGACAACCCTTGTTGAATAGCATACCTGTTTCGGTGTAATTCTTGACACAAATTGCCCTAGGAGGATATTTTTCACACTTGGTTGAAACTACAGCTGAACAAAATTCTGGGATCGTTTTAAGACTCCTTATTGAGCCAGACAATGTGATTTACGATTTGTGAGCGTGCCTAAGTGGAAAAAACGGAAACAAAAGTGCATCGTAGAAAATATCCGTTCATCATTGGAGTCATTTGTACAGCTAAATTTTACAATTTAATTGCAGAGGTGTTCGGAATAACGACCAAACGTAAGGCACCAATAAATTGACGTACTCAAATTTGCATGAGGTAGCCATTAACAAAGTAAGAGAGGTAAGCATTTGAAGCCTACCGAGGCTTTTCGAATGACTGATTTTAACCGGAAATTAGAATTTAGATCAGCAAGGAAAGTTTAGCTTTTTTGATCTTAAGACGTGTTTTAGGTGCAAACAAGCCAAGGACTGTCTCGAGCACACAGAATCAAATAGACAAGTAATGCGACAATAGAATCACTATTGTTTTAAGAAAACATTACAAAGCTTCTTTTGTGATGAAAAACAGCAGGGTGTCAAGGACAAATCAAGTTGGGCCAGAAAGTGCGAACAGAAAGCGAACTTTGAGTTTGAGAAATATAAATCCAAATGACCCTGACGAAGAAAAGGGGTGGAAAGCTCAGTTCAAAGTCCAAAATATTCAGAAAGCAAATCCTTTTGGCAAAAGGTTGGCTTGTCTCGAACTTATAATAATAAGGTAAAGTATAATTTTCAGAAGTATACAAGCATTTTTCTTCGGAAATTGGACACAAAATGCACGGCAATAATTGAAATGGACCGAGCATTTGTCCCTCTTACTGGTGATTGTGTTTTTTTGAGAGTGAAATATCAGATAATGCTTGTGACCGAGGGTCAAGGAAAGCTCCCCCAAAAGCTGTTTCCCGTTCTCCGTGTGAAGATTTCTTGTCCCAAGGTGAGTGTGCAACTGTGCATCTCTCTGCTACATACCTAGCCTCTTTCGTATGTATCTGTGTGTTTATATGTAGCGTGTACCCGAGGTTATCGAAAGTACACGAGCTTTCCTCAAAGGCTTTGAGATTTTTTGCTTGATACCTCAATATCTTATTTGCTTATGGAAGTACTTCTATACTTCTTATAAAAAAAGCAATTTAATTAGTCTTCAACGCGTTGCGAGGCGCATAATTCAAGATTCAAGGCATTCATGTTTCTCTCGAACCGATGAGTGGCCACCGTTTCACCGATTTCGATTTCTGAGAAAGTCTTATTTTGAAAGTAAACTTTCACGCATGGAAACTGCTTTGATCGAGTTACGCTATTGATGTCAACGAGCTTTTTCGGACCTGTTCTTGTAATGCACTGTTGGCATTTAGAAGCCAAATTTAGTGTCTGGTACGGTATTATTATGGGACATTAACCTCCGCTTTTTAACCTTTGTGTTTGACGTTTGTTGGGCCACGTTTCTCTCTCCAACTCACTCAAGTCAGTCAGTTTGTCTCTGTTTCTTTGCCTCTCGTCGAGTCTCTAAAGTGAAATTCAAATCCCCTAGCTCAAGAATGGGAGAAATCTTGATTTTTTTCGATGCCTAATGCTTCCCTAAGTAACTGACACTTACGTCATTGTCGGGTGCAAAATCACAAGACGACCCATTGTTTAGGACTCTTTTCATGTTTATATTACAGATAGGCCTTTCCACATCAACCTCCAATCGCATCCTTCGAAGTTTGGCGATGACGGGGGTGGCACCATAAGACGTACATTCAAGTAGTGATCGCTCACCATCTTTTCAGGTGGTGACTAACAGTGTCCTTACAAGGCTAAAATTATACCACAGCCTTACTTACCTCGGTCGGTCGTTCGGTCTGTCGATCCGCGGTCAGCTAGCCTGAATGTAGCAAGGCTGGCGGTCTATCATGGGCTTTGAGACTTTGAGTCCGTCCATACCCGCGTAGATATGTAAGGTATGAATGTACGGATGTATGTGGCAGAAGTAGAGATGAGGCTAATCGCAACATTTGTGAGTAGGTGCGAGTTTATGCTAGGCATACTACATAGTTCAGAGGCTCTCCTTGTGTCTCTCAAGGACGCGTTTGGCTTTGGTCCAAGATTTCGAATGAACGAAAGTCTCGATTCAAAAACTGGGAAGGCAGTCGTGATCAACTTGCGTCTCAAGGAACATCCAACTGGTAGGAATACAACTATAGGAATAGCTTCAAAGACAACTTGCCATTTTGTCACTTATTCATCAATTCTCTCGTTCCTCTCTTGTAGACAGGGAAAAATGGCTGGAAACACTGGAATTGGCAAAATGCACATGGATCTGTACACCAACAACTCAGCTTTGACCCAAAAGGCCAAGTTCTGGTGCAACTTTGTCTCCTCCCTCAAAGGTAATCAATCCTTTTGTTGCTTCACACCCTGCAGGAATTTAGAGGTTTTTTATCCGGGTGTATTGTTGATTCCACCTCATCAGAGGAGAGTTCGAGAGCTTTCTTGGGGAGATACGTAGACACGCGTCCAGTGAAGTGGCTGAAGTATTCAATTTTGTTGAATTGAGGCTTTCTTTGACCTTTATGCCCAGAACGCGAGTCCTCCTACTTAGCATCGACTATTCCTATTTTTCTTCTTGAGCCAAATAGGATTCGAGATTGCAACGAAAGGGCATATTTCCTGTAATCTGTATACATACTGCTCATGATATATATTTTTTTAATCTGAATAAGTTAACATAGTTCATCTTTTGCACAATGAACTTCACTATCCAATGTTTTCATTCCATTCGCATATTGATCCGCTAAGGACGAATGCCATCAATTTGGCCTTGTATCACTTTGTCAAGTTCTCAGTGCATAGCTATTACATACTTTTGAAGATGTGAAGCATTTGCCCAAGTCGTGTACGGTTGAAGATTATTTCTAAGGTGTTTTTTCACTTTGGATCAAGAATGCAAGCGGAACGTAATCTTGGTGGAAATTGATTGTCATGCCCTACAAATGTTCAATTTACTTGGAACATTCTCCCTAGAGACGAAGACAATTAGCTCAATGCATCTTTTCGACCTTGACTGAGCTAAGACGAGTGCCATCGACAGACAATTTTCACACGCGAGGAGTTGGAAAGATGCCAAATTAGTTCATCAGTGAGAATAGAGGTCATGGCGTCATGCTACAGGGAACAAGCAGTCAGTGAAGTTAAAAGCCGATAGATAACCCTGCTCAGGAACCCCTGAAAGGGGTGGACACGAACTCCGATTTTTGAAAAAATGGTATGAGGCCGAGGCTATATTTTGAAACAATGTCATTTATTCCTTATTAACGAGTAAAACTGTTGAACATGCATCTTGAAAGAATTCAGTCAAACTTTTTGTGCTAATATTTATTGACTAATTGTTCTTCGCCTTGACTTTAGAGGTCCCAGCACTCCTTTTACTCGTCTCATGAACGTTTGACATTCAGCACTCCAAAGGATTTTAGTCCTCTTAACAATCAGGAAAATACATAGATGGAATCTTGCTTCACCCATTAGTCCAACTTCTGTGAAACAATGCTAAATAGAAGTATCTGTGGTGATATCTGGAGGGTTACTCCTCTTCCATCCTCTTCAGCACCTCCACGACGCAGGAACCATTTCTATAGGAAAATGAAGGAATGAGAATAGTCTCATTTTGAAACAAGATGGAGCCCAAATCGGAGATGTTGTTGGTTGTAACTATTGAAGGGCACTTTTGACGGTTCTGGATCAGATCAGCCATCTGATCCGGATTGGAATTGGAACAAAGGCAATCACGACGTCCTTGAGACAAAATAAGTGAAAAACATGAGGATTAAATCTTGGATTGTGGATTTGATTGAAAATGTTTCAAGTCTTGGGGCTCAAGAAGGTCAGGACCACGCAGGACTGGGGCTAAGGGTCCTTCAGGACCAGAGGATCATGTCTTTTCATTGCAGGGATAGGCTCTACGTGCTTGATAGGGTTTCATTGATCTTCTTAGTTCTTAGATCCCTTTGTCCAGGAATTAACAATCAAATTGAGTCAAAAAAATCCACACAATTCAATCTTGGTGGGAGCATTTCATTCTCAAGACTTTGAGAGGGTCCATGTAATCCGGGTTAGACTGTCAGATCACCAATTTGGGCTGACTGAGTCGAAAGGCAAATCAAAATATTGAGCCCATCCATTGCTAGTAGGCACACCTGATATGTTTCGAAGTCATCTTAATTTGTTCTTCATTTGATGGAATTCTTGACATTGAGGACTTCTTTCTTTGTTTTATGTGGACCTTAATGCGAACGGAGATTCCTCTTGGAAAGGAACCAAATTTACCCCAGAAACTCTCCTCTGGATCAAAACGGGGATTTTTATGGCGCTCATCCGTTAGACAACTTGAACAACCTAAGAATATCTTACCTGTCCTTGAATTATCCTGAACTAAAAGACACAACCATATAATAAAAGAAATTCGAGGATGGAACATCTTTTATAGAACAATGGCAAGGTGACACAACCTAAAACAAACTTGATTTCATACAAAGTTTGGCATGTGTTAGTTAAGTTCAGGATAATACATGGATGGGTTCAATTGTAAGTTCAAAGATATTAATAAGACGTTCAAATCGGATAATAGATAAGCTCGGAAAACCCCGCTATTTTGTTGTTGATAATTCAAGGAATGGTAAGATATTCTTAAGTTGTTCAAGTTTTGTAATGGATGAGCATAAGGAAACGCCCCGTTTTGGTCCGTGGGAAAGTTTGTTCTCAATCCTTTTGCGGAAAAGAGGAATTTGGGCTCGGATTCCGGTCCATATTCGTTCTTTTTGCTTTAGTTAGGTCTATCACTTCCGAAGGTTGTAGCAGGTAACCTAGTCATCATCAGATTTAATTTGATCACTTTGATCGTCATCTTGTAGAAAAGACACCTTGTGGGGGGTTCACTCGCACTCCATGATGTGGTCATTCATTCATTCACTATTTCATTCACTCGTTCTTGGCTGAACTTAATGTCTTCGAAACACCCACATCAGACTGATTTTGGGGCGTGGTGTTGACCTTTACCAAGGCTAGGACTTGGCTGGACCCGCTTGAAACACAGAAAACCCCGATTGGCGCACTATCTTTTGGACTCTTGGTCGATTTCCGTTTGATTTTCCACTCCCAACATGGCCGTCTGTACTTCTTGTTTACTTACGAACTCTCGGCCTCATCCGTGTGAGGTTGCGAGCTAGGAAATTCCGCGAGTTCGTATCCAGTATTTATACTATTATATAGGTTATCCCTGCCCTGCTGGAGATGAAAGCAGACCAACCA
The DNA here is from genome assembly GCA_010645155.1 of Tigriopus japonicus. Classification (NCBI taxonomy): domain Eukaryota; kingdom Metazoa; phylum Arthropoda; class Copepoda; order Harpacticoida; family Harpacticidae; genus Tigriopus; species Tigriopus japonicus. The sequence continues at coordinate 2,279,858 of CM021319.1, forward strand.
AACAAACATAATATTCTGAGTTGTCTGACTGATTTGATGATTCTCTTTTGCAGGAGCCCAAGACCTCAGAGCTCCCGATGAGCGTGTGTTCCGCACCATTCACCCCAGCATCGTTCACACCCTTCCCGATGACTTCCCTGAATTGAAGCACGAGTTCTCGAAACTGGAGTCCCAGATGTTTGACAAACCCCGCAAGCGCGCTTCCGAACCTTTGACCCCCATTCTTCCCGATGCTCATGACAGGATCTTTACCCCCGGGTATAGCTACATGCCAGTGCACACCGAGATCTACGGAACTTACCGCCCAAGACCCGTCCGATACTAAGAAATGGCCCAGTTCGTTTCGAGAGGGCCACTTTGTTGAAGTTGACCGCCTCTTGACGCAATTGTACTTCACTTCTTGCACAGCCATCTATTTTCTCATGGTTTATCCAACACCAAAGCAAGCCTACCAACACCGTTATGCTAATAAGCTATCGAGAATGTGATCGCGAAAGAATCTAAAAATTAGCCATTGTCCCATGTTACATTGTCTATGAAATGTGAATAAAGTACCCTGTCAACCTTTGGAGAAAACACTTTTGGTATATTTCCCTTCTATACTAGATCAAGGATGGCTCAAGCCAGGATTACTTTCAAAATACACACTGGGTCCGATTAGAACAATGAAAATTCAACGGAACAATACATTTGTTGCAAAAACTTCACATTTTAGTACAATGATCGGACCCAGTGTGTATTTTTGAAATTCGTCCTGATGTACAGTGGTTCCTGACTAGATATTCACATTAAAAATGGAATGCTGAGCCATCACACATAAACATCGATTTTCATTCCAAGTTTGGTTTTTAAGTGGTAATGCATACTGATCAAATCAACAAATGTTTCCTGAAGATGGGAGAAGGGCAGAACTAAGATTAGATGTCGCATCCAATTCATAATACAGATTTTTTCTTGCGCTATAGTTACTGGTACCCAGGGTTGGTCAGGGGGATTATCCCCTCCGAAAAGAGTCCCGTTTATCCCCCTTGGAATAAACGGGATTTTCCTTCAAGTAGTAAAAGTGATAAACGGGATAAACGGGATTTTCCTACTTTTCAAGCTTTTTTCTTACTTTTCAAGCATTTTTTCTTACTCTTCAAGCATTTTTTCCTACCTCACAAGCAATTTTTCCTACTTCACAAGCAACTTTTCCCACGTTTCAAGCACTTCTTTCTTCTTTCTATAATTATTCACAAATTTACCTAACACTTTATTTCCCACAAAAAATTGAACGCAAATTTCTTCAATAATTTCTGATTTAGATCCGTTCAATAAACATCACAAATTGTTAAATCTTGTCATGGCTCTCAATTTTGATAAAAAGTTGTCAACACCATTGGACAACTCCTAATGGTCGAAAATGATTTGAATTACTGATGGGATTCAATCTAATTTCAATCTGTCTGATCTTTTACGACTGTCATCAATGTCATTCGTCTTTTGCAATCGTAGTTGAAAAAATGTGCTTAGTTTTAATGATACCCCTAATCTGACGTCTCCAAAAATACTCCTAGATATTCTTCATGACCGAACACTTTTTTCAAAGCAAATTGAAAACCAGATTGAACTCCATCAGTATTTAAAAATAATACGTACTTTTAGTGAAATACTGCTTCTTGGGTTTGAACGCCAATGCCTGCGAGAGGTAGCTTTTATGATTTCATACTATACTTGAGAGCTTTACGCTCTCCTCAAGATTATAGTCGATTTAGTTACCTTGATTTAGTATACAGGCAAAACGAAAAAAACGTGGCTTTTCTTTTTTTCTGTGTAGTAAATCTACTCGATTTTGGTCGGTTTTGTGCATTCCATCAAATTCGAGATGTCCTTGGCTTAGATAATCAGAAAATAAATGCAAACTTTATTAAGTCAAATGGCATTGGATGAATCTCTATTTTTAATGCTTTTTTCGCAACGAAGTGAGGAGGTGCAAGCGTGCCTGATTAAGCTAAAATTTACTAAATTATCTAAGCTGAACTATAGATTTCTAACTTACTTGATGTCTAATAAATGACAACACGGAGAGTAGAATTGTTAAATGAGCAATCTTCCAGCTTAATAAACCGGTTAATTGTACTGTTGGACAAATATCAAAATCAATCTTACGGTTGTAACAATGTATCGGCCACCTTCTTGTAGCTCTTCTTCATTTCTGTCAGCTCTCCAATTCATTGGAAAGGAGTTAGATCGAGAGGTTTGTTCTCGACTCTTTGTTGTTGGCGACTTCAATTTTCCGGCTAGCATTGTTGAGTGGGAGGTTAGTCCGGATGGGTACATTCCCATTTCGAAAACGGCATCGCCGTCTTTCGAAAAATTAGAAGAGTTTGCGATCTTACGTAATCTCTCTCAACACGTTGGTGTTGCAACCAGAGCAGAGAGTGTTTTAGACTTGGTTTTTTCCAACGACCCTGATCTGATCCAGTATGTCCATGTTGCCCCATGTAGCCTTTCAGATCATCACATTCTTGAGATAGGGTCGACCATTACTCAAAAGCCGGCGAGCTCTAGAGTCAAACCTGCTCAAAAGGTGGGCGTGGCCAAGTTTAAGTTCAAAGATGAACACTGGCCCATTATTGTTGAAAGATTAGGCGAGTTGGACTTGATTTCCATTCTAAAGCAGGAACATCAATAGATAAAGCTATAAATAAGCTAATTTCACTTTTTGACGAGGTTTGTTTGTCCAGTG
>CM021319.1:2282715-2301767 GCA_010645155.1 Tigriopus japonicus
CACGTCATGGAAATGAATTTAACTATGATTAATGACACATCATCGACGCCAGAATAAAGGCGCCATGTTTGGAAAGTAAACAACGGTTCGATTCAATGGCTTATTCTCGGGCAATCGCACGTTTCTGACATCATCCCAAAATGATGTGAAGTAACGTTCATTCCGTTCCGTTTCCCAAGCTTGCCAAACTGTAGGAGATAATCATTCCCTCCTTCAATCTTTTGCATGCATTTTTTTAAATTTCCTTTTTCTTATGAAGCAAAACACACAATCCAGCAGTGGGTGAAATTAAATTCTTCAACAAACTAATTTATGACGATTTTTCCAAGAATTTGCATAACCGCTACAGAAAATACTAAAGGAGCCCTGTCAATTTGTGATTGACACTAGTCTCACGAAGTCACTTTTCTTCAATATTATCTAATGACCTAATGACCTAATGCTCTAGTGATCTTTTAAATTTTCAAATTCAATTAGTATACCGAGTGATTCATAAGAAACGGAACGACAAATCATGTCCGTAACGCGTCTATGGTTGATCTGACAAAAAATGCACAAAGCTCAAAAGACGCGACGGATAACAATTCTTAAAATGGATGTATTTTTGTTCCCTAAATTTTGTTTTATTTACGATTTTAACCAAATTTCGGGAGGGAGAAAAAAGTCGGAGTCACGAACGCCCCTTTAACGGAAAAAAATCAATGCATAAGTATAGAACTAGGGGAATTGCTTTTTCTGAAACTTCAAGCCAAAAGTTTGGCAAATCATATGCGATGAAGGCCAAGTTCATACATTATTTCAATCACGAGTTATAGATGATGTAATTAGGTGTTCTGTTTCTTTTGAAACACCCAGTTGTAAGAAATACTTATCCCAACGAAATAGCAATCATCTGTTGGAGTTCTTTACTTGTAGATATCTAATTGAATTATCAAATTTAAGTATTGTCCAAATTTTACAGTAATTGCTGTTTTCATAACACACTAAAATGGTCACCGTTTTCATTTGTTCCGTTTTCTTTCAAATTTAACAGAATGTACGCAGACAAGGATTTTTTCAATATTCATCTAGAATTTTTTCCTTCAGAGAGTGAAGAGTATTATGACATAAAGTATAAGAACATATAAGTATGAGAACACAAGGTCCACCAAAAGTTCCTTCTCCACACTAAAGAGCTCTATGGAACATTGTATTGTATTGTATTTCAGAAATATTTAGTTCATTTGAAGGCATCGGTGAATAACATGAGATCTCAATTTTTACACATCAGTTTAATGAACGGATATTTCTCAGGTCCTGGATAAGCTTTGGCTTGTTTTCACCAGAAACTGACACGAGAAAGAAAGATAATAGATTATGTTAATAGTTGGAAAGAGGAAGAGAAGGAGGAAGAGAAAACATGAGCCACACCTTTTTAATTGAATGCAAAGTGCTAAACCTTGTCTGAGAACGGACGATGTCAGAGGCTAAAATAATAGTCAACATTGATCGAGCAGGGAAGGGGTTTTGTTAACTTGCGATCTGTTTTTTCGGATTGCTGAGTCAATTATGAGAAGAATCTAGGCAAACAAAACAATCTCTAATTTAGCAAGGAGTGGTGTCGTATTTTTGCATGAGTAAGAGTTGAACTCTTTTTGTAAACTGCCCTCGTGTTAGGGTTGGATCAGGATTACTCTCACTAGCTTAAATCTCTTATTGCACGATCTTCCAAGAATAGGTCTAACAAGTTCGTTTACTTTGTGCCTACTCTTTCCTGAGCCAAATTTTTGGTCGTTCGTGGCACATTACCTTTGAAACATAATGAAAGCCCTCAAATGTGAGCAAAAAAAATGTAAATTTCATCCCTGCCATCACTTTTGCAGTAAAAGCGCGGTCTATGGGCAAGGCAAGAAAAGCTTTAACAAACATAAATTAGTCTGTTGAAGAATTTAATTTCACCCATTCCTCTGGATCATGTGTTTTGCTTCATAACAAGAAGGAAATTTATCAAAAATGCATGTAAAAGATTGTAGGAGGGAATGATAATCAGTTCTTTCAGTACAGTTAAGTATACAGTTCTGTATAGACAGAAATGTCACTCCCAAATGGTTCTTGATTCAACAAGCTTGCGTTGTGTGTGGGATGGAATTTGACATTGAGCACAACTAGTTAGGTGATTCAAAACTGGAATTTGCAATTTCAGGGATTGATTGGCGGAATTGCTCTTTCAACTGCTATGCTCGAACAAGAGCAATGCATGGTGAATCAAGTCACCTGGCACCCTTGTTGCTGGACTGCTGAAATGAGCTCAAAGCAAATCTCCACTGACCTAACTGGAGTGACATTTCTGTCTATATAAAACTGTAGTTCAAACGTGTCTACAAATGCTTGCAGAGGGCCTATCACACATATGAGTACAAAAGTTATTGCGGATAGCAGAAGATTAAAATTAGAATACACTGAATAAGGTCTCACTTGCTCAAAAAAGCCTTCTCAGTCGTCAATGAGTCAATGGACAAAACAGGAAGCAAATAGAACCATTCTTAGCCAAATTGAAGGCAAAAATAGAGGAAAGCGCAATGGTGTCCATGGGTGGCCTTGTCCATGATATGGATTTTGGGTTAGCCTTCATGTGGCCACCATCGTCAACTAATTTCAATGTTTTCGACTTTTCATGGCGGAGCAAATTTGAATGGGAAACAAGCAAAACATCTCACAGCAGTATTGAAAGTATGAAGACCTCAATCCGCCATGTGTGGCACAACACCCCAGACAGTCTGTTTGGATGGCTTGCCTTCAGACCTCGTTTAGAGGCTGCTGTGTTGGAGCTGCTTGAGGAGGCCACATCAAATAAACCTCATGTGCAGATGTCAAACTGTTTTTTTTTGTTAAGAAGTCAAATTTTGTAATGACTAATGAGCGGTGCTGCACCTTGTACATAAAACTCATATTTTTCAAGGTTATGACTAGAGACAGGAAGTTTAGACGAATAAAACTGTCAAATTAGACGAAAAAAGACGAATAAAATTGACCGATTAGACGAAAAAAGACGAATAAAATTCCCCGATTAAATGAAAAAAGACGAATAAAATTGCCCAATGCAACGAAAAAGGCGAATAAAAGGCTTCATTTAACGAAAAAAGCTGTCTTTCGCGGTAAAAAAAAAACTAACGAATTGTCTGTAAAGAGGTTACAAAGAGCTTTAAACTGCTGCCCATAAAGTAGACGAAAAGTGTGTCCCAATTGAGGGGAAACACCTGCTTTGTGTAAAACGACAAAATATGCAAAAGAAAGGAAGGAAAAGTGCCAAATGAGCAAGAAATGGTCAGTGATAAATATTAATTTAAAAAAAAACTTGTTCAGAACCGCCCTTTTTTCAACGTTTTCAGTTGAGGAATATTTTATGGCAAATTTGCTGACACTTAATTGTTCGCATAGTCGGATAGCTTTTTCAATCCAATAGTGGCCTTTTCGTTCTGTGTCTGTCAGGAAACCCTACAAGTTAAAATTTAAGTGTGGATCATATTTTGTTCGAGCCAAAACGCAACTGACAATCAAACTATGGCCCAAGTTTTGGCGTTGAACTTTTTTGAAAGTGTCTATTTGATTTAAAATTTGAGAAAAAAACTTAAAATCCAAGAAAATTTTCCATTTTTCACTAATCAGACAAAAAAAATTGAGTAAAATTGCCGGATTAGACGAAAAAAGACGAATAAAATCCAAATTAGACGAATAAATTTGTCGCGACGAATAAGGTTAAAAACGACGAATAAAGACGAAAAAAGACGAATACGTTTATTCGTCTGAAGTTCCTGTCCCTAGTTATGACATAATGTCGCGCATGATTGTGTGGCGACCTCTATAGGTAAGACGCTACCTGGTGGATTCCCCTCAGGTAGCCAGTTGACTGAAAACGTTTTCATGGCAGACCATCGTTGACAACTTTTCCGCATGAAATGCTTAGATTTTTTTACTATTACGGGCATCTCGTGACTCATGAGCGGCGATATTAAATACAATGGGTGATCTTCCAGAAATTCATCACAATACCGTTGATTGAAGTGCTTCATTGAAATAGGGGGTCTCAAATTCAGTTAAATATCGTTCGTTTGGCTTACTCCCCATTACATATACAATTCCACGTACAGGGTGGCTCTTATTTAGTGACGCACGGAAAAAACTTAATAATAACTCGTTTCTGAAACGGTTGCCAAAAAATGTATCTTATCAAAATTTCAAATACGAGGGTCAAATCTTGACATACTGTAATATCATTAAATATGACCTCCTCTAGTCAGGGTGGGCATTTGATTTTTGGACATTTTGTTCACCCCTGTCCAAAAGGTGTCCAAAAGTGTCCAAAAATAAAGCTGTCCAAAAATAGGAGTGTCCAAAAGTGTCCAAAAATAGTAATTCGAAAAATCATGGTTAAAAACATTTTTAGAATAACATTCTACAAACTTTCTCTCCAAAATAAACGTCACTTGACGAAATCTAAGCAAGAATAAGTCAATTCAGCATAAGAAACTTACACTTGATACATTAAATGAGCCAATAACTTGAAGGCCAAACTGGACATTTGAACTTTCCACTCTTTTCATTTGACCACCGAGCATCGTCCAAAATGTGGGAAAGAATGATCGACTGAAGGAATGAACGAACAAACGAATGTGAGACTGGGACACTTTTGGACACTAGGGTGTCCAAAATGCTCTCGATGTCGAAAAATGCCCACCCTGCCTCTAGTGCGTGCCACGCCCTTCGGCCTCTTGATGACGTTGGAGCAACTGTTACACACCACATCCTTGGGTATATCGGCCCAAACCGCCTCAGCGGCGGCCATGAGGGCGTCCTTGCTGGGCCTGGGGACGGCATTGGGCTTCCTCTCTTCCATCCCCTATATGGCAAAGTCAAGGGAATAATAGTTAGGTGAAGAAGGATTCCAAATAGACGTGGCCCAAAAGTGATCAAAATTGGTCACACACCTTTCTTGCACCATATTGGCCGTGTGTGCTGGGGCGCCGTCCTGCTGGTATCACACAGAGGCTTCAGCAAACTCCTCCCTGATCCATGGCACGTCAGATGAAGCTGCAGCCAACGCCGAGGCTTTTAATAATGGCCTGGATGGACTGGCTATGCTTTTGCATTTTCAGCACAACAGCATGTTTACTTTCCAGGTCCATCTTCTCACTTCTACATTATTTGACCAACTGAAAGCTAGGTAAACAAATCAGCTGACTTTGAACATTTTTGTATTTCATACTGCCACCTCTGAGACACACTCAAATTGATTTATTTAACTCTGAAGTTGATGTTTCACTAATTCAGAGCCACCCTGTATTTCATGTGATTTGCTAATTGATTTTTGCTTTTGCCTTCGATCAGCGTTGTTCGTTGTTGTGCGAGCCTGAATTTCAAATTGAAATTCAGACTAAGTCGGATCCGAAAAAATATTTCACAAATCCGAATCTGACAGGCTTTGACCAATCCGAACGAATTCGAATCCGAATTTCGTTGCTCATTCCGAACGTGTCCGATGCACAGCTCTACGTAGTATGCACTCATTACAAAGATTATGAGGTTGCAAATTGATTTAAAATGAACTAGATGATGAGTTAAGCATATCTTTAACAGATGATTTCAAGATTATCCCGAGCCCAAGATTTTAACATTTTTCTACCGAAATCAGCATTGATTTGGATTTTTAGCCTCATTAGTAGGGACGGGCAGAAAGTGCAAATAATCTTACCCTTTTAGTTACCAAAAGTTGCAAAAAAATGTGCCCAAAAATGCAAAACAAAGTGCAGAAAAATGTTGAAAGTGCAAATAAATGTCAAAAAAGAGCAAATAAATGTCGAAAAAAAAGCAAATCAATGTCAAAAAGAGCAAATAAGTGTCCAAAAAAGAGCAAATAAATGTCAAAAAAGAGCAAATAAATGTCAAAAAAGAGCAAATAAATGTCAAAAAAGAGCAAATAAATGTCAAAAAAGAGCAAATAAATGTCAAAAAAGAGCAAATAGCTTGCATTTGGACTTAAAACGTCATTCATGGAGTACCCACGGCTCCTAATTAAGCAGGAGAAGTCATTTACAAGTTCTAAAGACATTTGAGACTAGTTTGTGGTGAAGAGACAATGCCGCACAAGTAATAGAGTTCTATTAACAAGGTCACTAGCAAAAAGGATGTAAAGTCATGAAAAATACTCTAGTCAACAATCTTCTGAATTTTTCATTTCTAAGGTGGTCTCGTGGATGTATGTCCCTAAAATATTGTCGAAATATATTCAGCAATTGTTTTATATGGCTTTACCTCACTCCGTTTTTGTCCTTCAAGTGCTAATAATGGTTGATTGCAAATGCAAGCTTTTTCGACTAGTTCAAAACTTGATCTTGAAACTAAAAATTCTTTCAAAAGCTACTACATTTTCTCAACAATTTGTCAATTTTGGCCAAAAACGTAGATAAAAAGTGCAAATAAAGGTGAAAAGTGCAAAAGTGCAGAAAAATGGCTTTATGTTACCAAAAATCTTTTTACACTATTTACCCGTCCCTACTCATTAGAGTAATGAGTAGTTTTGGGGACACAAGGTTCATCTCATATTTGAATGGATTCTTTTACTCAAGGGTAGAGCTCTATTTTCTAATATAGAGCTCTACTCTAGGGTAGGTTTCACAACAGATGAAGACGGGACGGATACTTTCAAAATCACCTTCCTGATACTTCAACGTTAGCTTACGGGTTCAATAATTGTTCATAAGAACATTTCCAATGTCTACAAAGAAAATAACTATAACTTTATCTTTCAATTCAGAAACAAGCATTGACTTCAATCAAACAATGTCAATGACTATTTCTCTTCTACATTTTGTTTCGCCCAGTATGGTGCTGGTTCCCGCTCAGTTCATGGCATGTCACGAATAAATCTGAGGCCATCAAAAGCTTATCGAAGAAGCTATAGGATTTGGTTGAATGTCTAAGCTAAGGCTTTGATCAATCAAAAGCCCTCTTGGTTGTAGGGAGATTTCCATTATCAGGCAGAAAAGATATGAACACAAGGTGATTAGTGGCCGCAAATAATGAACAAAGGAAGAACCGAGAGACCCCAAACGAAAACAGGGAGTCCAAGGATGGGAGTAGAAATGAACATCACTTTTTTCCGAGCTCCTTGGCGTCGACAACATCAACATGGGTCAACCCACTATATCACTATCGGAGCCGCTTGTGCGGTTTACCTCTTGATCGCTGGAAGTGCTTTAACGTACACGGCATACGTTGCGGAAATGGGTAAGAATTAAATACATGTCTTACAAGTGATTTTTTTACAGAACGAATATATATTCATATCTTAATCCTTCTTTTAAGGTCATCCTCACCATGGTTCTGTATTAGGAATACCATCACAATATCTAGGAATTGTGTTTCTGGTGCTTGGATTTCTCATCTTACTCTTCATATTGATCCTCATTTTAGTGGGATTGATTTTGAATTTGAAGGAATAATAATAAAAAAAGACTGTTGCTAGTTGGGTGCTTGTATGTAGCATTAACACAATCTGTTTTATCGATCGATCTCTCCAAACACGACGTCCAGAGTTCCGATAATGGCAACAACATCAGCCAGGAAGTGATTCTTGCCAATGTGATCCATAAGAGCTAAATGGGCAAAACCAGGAGCCTTGATCTTGCAACGGTATGGTTTGCTGGATCCATCCGACACTAAATACACGCCGAATTCACCCTTAGGAGCCTCAATAGCCGTGTAAGTGCTACCAGCAGGGACAGTGAAACCTTGTGTAAACAGTTTGAAGTGATGAATGAGGGCTTCCATTGAGGTCTAGGGGCAAGAAAGCAAAATCTTGTCTGTATTAGCATGAAGGTGCTTGCTTACTGTTTGAGGCTAAGGTCTGTTTTACCTTCATTTCAGCACGGGATGGGGGGACACACTTGGCATCATCCGTTCGTACATCTCCTTCAGGCATTTGATTGAGACATTGCTCGATGATTCGGAGCGATTCTCGCATTTCTTGCATTCGGATCAAGTACCTGAATTGTTTATTGGGCTTGATCATCCGACAAACAGTGAATATTTCAAAATAATCATGTCACTCACCTATCGTAACAATCTCCATTTCGACCGATCGGGACATCAAAGTCCACCAAGTCGTACGCATCATAGGGTTGCGACTTTCGCAAATCCCACTTAATTCCAGAGCCTCGAAGCATGACACCCGAACATCCATATTCTAGAGCATCTACGGCAGAGAGGACGCCAATATTCTCAGTCCGATGGATCCAAAGACGGTTGGTGGTGATCAAATCTTCGACCTCGTCTAGGCGTTGACCAAATTTGGAAATAAACTCGTAGATATCATCAAGCAATCCGATGGGAATATCCTGGACAATGCAATTAAAACTTCAGCTCATCCTTGTTATTCAGGAAAAGAACAAAATAATAGGCAATTAATTACCTGATGAACCCCTCCTGGGCGAATATAGGCGGCGTGCATGCGAGCACCCGAGGCTCGTTCGTAGAATTCCATCATTTTTTCACGCTCTTCAAAGAGCCAAAAGAAAGGTGTGATGCCACCCACATCCAAGATATGCGTGCCGATACCCATGATGTGATTGAGGATTCGGGTGAGTTCGGCAAACATGACTAGTGGAACAAGGGAGGATTCGATAGGTTTTTATTCGGTACATGATCTTTAAGTTTAAACCAACCTCGGATGTACTTGGCTCGGAGCGGCACATCAATATTCAAGAGCTTCTCAATGGCCAACGAGAAGCATTGCTCGTTGCACATCATGGACACATAGTCCAAGCGATCAAAATAGGGCAACGCTTGCAAGTACGTCTTGTATTCGATCAATTTTTCCGTACCACGATGCAATAAACCGATATGGGGATCAGCCCGGGCCACAATCTGAAAGAGATTGTTGAAGGCTCTTATTCTCTAAAACGATTGCTTTCGTCCGCAAAGCTCCTCAATTATAAGTGCATTATACGTTACTGAAAAAATGTATATGCTTCGACCGCTAGGGTTAAAAATCTATGTCAAAATTTTGGTTTAACTTCTACCTCCTGAAATCAAGAAGAGGGTTTTGTTTAGCCAATTCAGTTTTTCTGAACTCTTTCAACCAAAAGAAAAATCCATCAGTTATGGCGAAAAGATGGATTTTTTAACGCAATCGGTTTTGTAGCAGGGTTAGAGAATCCTATATCGCGAGAGTAAGGCTAGGTTTAGACAGGATTGCGTCCACAATACTACAATTCAAACCCCAAGGCTTTCTTGGGGTCTTTTTTATAACTTCAAGCTTCATGAATGGCAGACAGACACGGCGTTCGTGGCCTCACCTCGCCATCCATTTGCAAGACCAATCGCAAAACGCCGTGAGCGGCCGGATGTTGCGGTCCAAAGTTGAGCTGCATGTTCTTGACAAACTTCTCAGGCGCATCCTCGGGGAAATCGGTCATGGGGATGCGGATATTATCCGCCGGATCCATGATGAACCCACTGGGTTGTCGAGGATCCTCCGGAATGAGCATCATGCCCGTTTCGCGTTTCATACAGTACTCACGATCCGGATACCAATGTTGCGCACTCACCACGGCACTTTGGCTCAGCGACCTACAAGAAACCGAACTTTAGGCCTTGATTTCAGAGACTTTGATGATAAAAACGCTTGCCTGATGGGCATCACGGGCGAAGCCACCAATTTGGCCCAGTTCGAGTTCCAAATCCGGGCTCCCAAGAGCCGCCCGCTCGTTGCCGCCATTCTTAATCGAGAATGAAATCACCAAAGGAGAAAGAGGGGATGGGCTTTGGTCCAATAGGCGGGCTCTGTCTTAGGTCAATGATTGAATTATGGAAAGGGACGTCAGTCAAGAAAATGGGGACTGAGCGATTGAGTAAGTAAGCAAGCAACTAAGCCAAGATCAGCTGACGCATGTTCCATAACATTACGAGATCTGCATAAAAAAAAGGGGCGACAGAATCTAAGGAATGGACTTCTGTGAAGTTGATGGGGACAAAAGGAAGCTGTTTGTGTCAATTCAGTATTTTTCATTTAAAATACGAACAAGAAGTTGGGATGGTTGGACTTTTGATGGTGAATATCAAGTTTTATTTGATTCTTCAATCAAATTTTTTAGAGAGTGCTTTACAAACTTTTGTTCAAAGAGTGACCATGAATTAAAGTAAGCGGTAATACTTTTAGACTTCTTCGGGGCAAAAATTAAAACATAAAAGCCTATAAAATAACCAATCTGAATACAGCGTCTCAATGATTTCCTCTGCACTATTACTTTTTCGAAGTCACGATCGAGTCATTTACTTTTGTAGCACTTTTAATGCATAAGATGGTCACCTTGAACACAGGTCACTAACTACGAGGGAAAAAATACATGTGACTTCAAAATTTTAGTTTGGTATATTTGACGTCTTCGATACCTCGGTACTTCGATTTGAAGACTAGGCTAGAGAGCTTTTTTTTGGGTATGAAGGCCAACCCACTCTTTCGTTACATGACCAAAGGACCCGTTACAAAACTGTTCGTCCCCATCTTTATCATCTCTTTGCTCATTCTCTTATTATTTTACTACAACATCGACGTCAATCCAAGTTTGGACCGACTCCTTTCTTGGAAGAGAAGCCCCCACAATCCGTGTTCCAAGAGCCATTCATCCACGTTCCAGACTGATTTTGTGGTGCCCAATGTCGTCCATTTTATTCATTTCAATAGTCCGCATTTCTCCTTTGTCTCATTTATTTGCATTGCTTCCGCCTTAATCAATCACCAACCGGAAAAGGTGATTATTCACACCAATGTCAACCAGACTCAATTAGATCAAGACCGTTACGTCCGCATTTTGAGGCGTAACTTTCCACAGGCGATCGAATTCCGCCCCACAGCCCGCCCTACCCACGTGTTTGGGGTTCGATTAGGCAGTGCTTTTCACGCCACGGATGTGTATCGATTGCACGTGGCTGCCAAAGAGGGAGGCATTTTTCTGGACCAAGACACGTTTGTGGTCCAAAGTTTGAACCCTTTGCGGCATTATCCGGCGGTGGTTGGATGGCCTGAGGGACAATTTGTTGGGACACAGGTCCTCCTGTTGGCTCCCAAGAGTTACTTTGGGCAAGTGTGGTTGGAGTCGTATCGGGATTATCGTCCCTCATTGTGGTATTATAATAGCGGTGAATTGCTCACAAACACCGTTTTACGGGCTTGTCCAACGTTGGTCCATCGAGAGCCGGTTTTGTTGGGGGTCCAAGGCTTGGCCCATGAGCTTTATGAAATGATGTGGGACCAGTGGCGTGAGTACTACACGGTGCATCTATTGTTCCGACACCGCGAGTATCTGGCCCCTAGTGATCAGAATCAGAGTGGCATTATTGAATTTGACGAGAAGAATGTTTGGAACTATAACCACACGTTTGGAGCTATGGCTCGACAAGTACTTTCAAATATAAGAGATCTGACGTGATATTGTGATAATTAGCCAAAAAGTGTTATCTTTTTCTTAGGTAAAGACATTTTGGCTGAGGTAGCTTCCATAATTATGTACCCCACCGAAAATAGGATGTAATTACATCAACTTGCTGGTAAAAGACAACTTTAAGGTTTGAAACATGTAAATATTCACTTGTAAATGGTGGTGCATCCCTTGGTTTAAGGTAAATCTGTCGCCAAATCAAAAGTGCCACTATCTTAAGCAGTGCTGCCAGCCAGGGTTGCCAGGTCCCAAAGTGGGTTGGCAGTCAAATTTCTGATTATAAGTTGCCTTTTGGCGGCCAAAAATCATTTCTATCACAGAGACTTGGCTTCGTCCAGGAGTTTTACAGGTTCCGCCATAAACGCGATTCCGCTTTGAAGCTCTCTTGTTAGTAATCTGATAAAAGTTTGATTGACCCCATCGGAAAAAGCAAAGTCTGCCATTTTGAAAAATGATGCATTTTTGATAATTGACAAGATCTTAAGATATTTTTTAATTATAAAACTACGTGAAGTGCTCCCATTTGCAACCAAGACCTTGGCGATTCTGTCCCTGACCGTTGCACACATTTGACTGACCTTGGAGGCCTCCAAGACGGTTCTCTCGTTTTTTTCGATTATGGCCTTTAGGACTTTGATGTTGGAGTGGCTCCTGGAATTGATCACGCCCTCCACTGTAAGGATGGGTGACACCGGCATTTTTGACATCGACACCAACACCGGCCAAATTGTCAAAGTTGACACTAACACCGACTTCGACACCGGCTGTAAAAGTATTTATGTAGTACATGTTTTTGTATTTTTGAGAAAAAATCACGTAACCTTGTAGGAAAAGGCCGGTGTCGGCACTGACACCGAAAGTTAGAAAAGCCTGTGTCGGTGTCGACACCTCGACACCAACACCGGCTTCTCGCCCACCCCTACTCCACCGCCGACCACACCTGAAAGTCCACGGGTTTAAAAAGTTGGGGTTGGGGAGGAGGGTGGCCATAATTCTTTGGGACAGAAGGCCTCCGGTCCTCAGTTTTCTGAGAGATGATCCTGGATTGCATGCGCAGTATGACAGGGCAGGAACCCTTGAAAGGGTTGGACACGGACTCCGATTTTTGAAAAAATGGTGTGAGGCCCAGGTTCTATTTTGACACAACGTCATTTACTCCCCATAAATGGCTAAAGCTGATGAACATGCGTCTTGAGAGAATTCAGTCAAACTTCTTGTTCAATATTTATGGACTGGGTGTTCTTAACCTTGATTTTAGAGGTCCCAGGACCCTTTTTACTCGTCTCATGAGCGGTTGACATTCAGCTCTCCAAGGGTTTTTAGTCCTCATAACAATGAGGAAATACGTAGATGGAATCTTGCTCCACCAATTAATCCAACTTCTGTGAAACAATGCTCAATACTCGGTGATGTTTTCGAGTGTTGAAAATGCTCGGAAAATGTTCAACCATAAAAAATGTTCAACCATGTTCAACCATAAAAAATATTGAGGTAATCCAGAAGAAGGCACTAAGATGGATAGAAAATAAGAATTATAATAGCCAAACTACCGGGATATGTATTAGGCATAAACTTTTAAAACTGGAAGACATCAGAAAATGGAAAGTTCTGAAATTAATGAGACAGGTTTTCTGAAAAGAATACCCAGACATTACTCACGATTTTCAATTCACAACAGGCAGGCTTGGGATTTATTGCAGAATTCTAAAGATCAAAACGACATAGGCTAAGCGAATATCTGATGCCGAGTTCCCCCGTGTCTGGAACCTCAACACTTGTACCAAATCCTACCTCCAAAAAAAGTGCGTTCTCTTCACAAAAAAACGATTTCTCTTGAATTTCTATTCATCTAACTGTAACATAAAAGATTGTTATGTGTGCAAATAGAAAGTTAAAAAGTAAATGAATATAAAGCAAGTAATAACGATGCTATCCTTAAGATACCTCTTTTACATCATCTTACCTATTTATTCGACATTTAGACTGCTTCTGTTTCACATCTTTGTCTGACAATCACCATATCAACAAAATTTCATAGCAATCCGTTCCTTGCTGACCATTCACCCTGCTCCAATTTAGTACTTCAAGACCCCATTAACTGAGGGAATATTCATGATAACCACTTGGCTGCTGCTGCTTCTCCCTTTTCCCCTACCCATCACTCCTCCCATTTATATTGTGCGATCTAGAGATATTTATCTCTGCAAGTCCATGGATCATCACATTCTTGAGATAGGGTCGACCATAACTCAAAAGCCGGCGAGCTCCAGAGTTAAGCCTGCTCAAAAGGTGTGTTTGGCAAAGTTCAAGTTCAAAGAGGAACATTGGCCTCTTATTGTTGAAAGATTGGGAGAGTTGGATTTGATTTCAACTCTGAAGCAGGAACTATCCATAGATGACGTCATAAATGGGCTGATTTCCATTTTTCAGGAGGTTTGTTTGTCTTTGTGTATTCCAGAAACAGCGCCAAAAGGTGGACCATTGTCTAGAATTCCAAAATATAGAAAGAAGTTGTTAAAAAGGAGTTTTCATATCTCAAATAGACTTCGACGTACTTCAAATTCATTTGTTATAGCCATCCTCCAAAGCAAATTGGATGTGGTCCAATCAAAGATTAGGGCCTCCATAGATTCCGATCTGTTAGAAAAGGAAAGTAGAGTGATCCAGTAGGTTAAGACAAATCCAAAGGCGTTTTTCTCTTTTGCAATTACAAAGAGAAAAATGAAACATCCTGTAGGACCATTAGAGGTTGATGCTAAAACCGTAAATGATAATGAAGTAATAGCTAATATGCTTTAAGATCAGTTCTCAAGTGTATTTTCAATTCCAAAAAGGGTAGGCAGAGCAGGCCATGACTGTATGGAGTAAAGTTGTTGATGAGACTGACATTAATAGTCAGGATAATCTATTGGAGGATCTGGTAGTCACACATCAAGATGCTTTTGAGGCCATCAAGAGCTTAAAGCTCTCGAGTTCTCCTGGACCTGATGGTGTGATATGTTGATATCTTAGTTTCTGATGAAATGGTCACAGATTCTTCCCCCTGTTTTCTCGTACTTGATACGTCACATCTTGGATCAGGGCAAGTTTCCCTCTTCTCTAAGAATAGCTCATGTCATTCCAATTTTTATGGGCGGAGATAGGTCACTTCCTAGTAATTGCAGGCCTATTTCTCTGACTTCCAGTATTACAAAGTTCTTTGAGAAGATCATGAAGTCCAAGCTTGTTGACCATTTGGAAGCCCATGATATCGTTCGTCGTAATTTTTTCTCATCAATTGCGGTTGAAACGGACCTTTTCATAAACTACAATTATCTGTAAGTCTTACTTCATAGCTTGGAATGGCTGAAAAACTAAATACACACTATTACAACTGCAAAAAAATCTCCTTGCGTTTTTTCTCATTTTGATTTTGACATCCTTTTCCCAGATCATTCTGAAGGAAACAACCGATTTCCCCTCTTTTTTTTGAAATTTCCCACTTTTCTTCCACACTGATCTATAGATTGTTCACCAATGCAGAGCATCTGTGATGTCTTCCAACATGCTGAAGCAGAAGTTCAAAATTAAAGGAAACCTTTTGTTATCATAAACACGTTTAAACTATTTAGCTCATCTGATAGCAGCGCAGTTTGGTTAGTGAAAAACCTCAAGCCTCTTGGAAACACTGCAAATTGACTATAGGACAACTCGACCAAGGACAACTCGACTCAACAGGCAACCCGACCCAAAAGACAACTTGACCCACTGGACAATTTGACCACCCGAACAACTCGACCCAGGGGACAGCTCAACCCAACAGACAACCCGACCCACCAAACAACTCAACACTCCGGACAACTTGACCCATCAGACAACTTGACCCAGCGGGTCTATTGTATACAAATATTGACTATTTAAAACCCTGGTAGTACAATACTTTTCTGACAATCAAAGAGGAACCAAATGCTAGCCTAACAATTGAGGGATCTCAAATGAGCAAGTCTTATGTAAAGTTTGTACAAAACCATACCGAAAAAAAATTTCAAAAGTCTACTTTTTAAGAAATGACTCGTTTGAATGGTAGATGGCGCTAGTGCAACTTCACTTGAAACCGTCTCTACTTAAACATTTGTCACATTGACTTGAAATAAACCCATAATTGTGTGTAGTTATTTGCTTTGGTGAGACTGCTTGTAACTTTTGAATAAGTTTTTTTTTGTCTCAATTGCTGATTCTTTTCGCATGAGCTTCCAGTCTCTACTGATGAGAGACTTGGCCTAAGATAGCAGCATACGTGACTGAGTCACCACCACCCTCATCCTCCAAGAACCGAGTTCCTGAAGCAAGTTCCTCCTTACTATTCTCCTCCTCCTCCTCCTCCTCTTGCTCGCCTTCCTTGATTAGAAGACTGAATGGACAGGCTGTTAAGTACTACGATGTGAACGATATGCTCGGGAACCATTGTCGTGGGCAGGCTCAAGTCTAACGGGAGTGGCTGAATTCCCCAGAACACTCAAGGTCAGCTTTTATCATCATCAACAACGCAACAACAACAAGAGCAATCAAAGAGCAACCGCTACAAACGATCTCTTGTCCATCACCAGTGTTCGAAACTTGAGTGGGTGGAACTTTAGGCTCGCCAGGCTTTATCGTTGGTGAGCATATCCGCCCCACCCACCCACCCAACTACCTACCTACCATACTGACCTCGCTCGGCCTGGCTCATTATCATGGCCAACTCTTCGCCCACTTCCGACTTAGACTCGCTCCTTCAAGATTTGGAGCGCACTTGCCAAGCCCGACAACACCATGATGGCCGAGGAACGAGGGATCCCGCCGAATCCGGGCTCCAATTCCCCTATGGGTCCTCACGCTTGTCACCTAATTCCGTTGGGTAAGGAAAATATGCCAGAATACATACACGTATTAGGAGTCTTGACAATGAAGGATGGCTGTTTTGTTTCTAGGGTCTCTCCCATGGTGTCCACGGATGGTTATGCCGTGGTTCAAGACAGTCTCCGTAAAGACGTGATTCGAGAGTTGGAGTCGAGTTCCACGCTCATTAAGAAAAGACAATTTGAAGACAATATCCTGACTGAAAAGTCGAATTTAGACCAGAGCAAATGGGAGTACGTGGGTTATGGCATTTGGGAGGACTCGCAAACGTCCCCGGGTCTGGAGGAGTATGTCATACCCGTTCAAGAAACGACGAAAAGTCAGTCGGTTTTGAATCGACATGTGGAGATTTCGACCACGGGCAAATCGTATTCCAGTGGGATAACCAAAACTCTGGACCGTTCGATAAGTGCATCGAGTTCCAATGGTGATGGCAGGACCCACTTCCATCCAACTACGACAACTGCGGCCTCGAGTGCCACGAAGGAACTGGATGATCTCATGGTTTCATTAGGTAAGGTGGAGGCTGCCAAAGCCACGCCTCATCCATTGCTCTTGGACGAGATGTTGGATAACCTTCACATTGACATGAACACGCAGGGCGTGACATCATCGCCCAAGGGTGTTTGCTACAAGTGCACTAAACCCATCTTAGGCCAAGTGGTCACGGCGCTTGGACGACCCTGGCATCCGGAGGTAAGACAGTCACTGATAATTGCTTGGCGGTTCTTTTGTTATTATATTTTTCTGATTTGACCTTTCTAGCATTTCACTTGTTTCCATTGTGACAAGGCTTTGGGATTGGAGACTTACTTTGAGAGAGATAGTCAAGCCTATTGTGAGACGGATTATCATACTTTGTTCTCGCCCCGATGTGCCAATTGCAAGACTGCCATTCTGGATAAGTGTATTTCGGCCTTGGATCAAACGTGGCATCCCGAATGCTTTGTGTGTTCCTCGTGCCTTAAACCTTTTGGTGATGATTGTTACCACGAACGGAATGGGGAGCCCTTCTGTCAAGCTTGCTTTCAAGGACGATTCCTGCCCAAGTGTGGCAAGTGTGTCCAACCCATCGAGGATAACTTTATCTCATCCTTGGGACAACAATGGCATATGGACTGTTTCGTATGTGAGGAATGCTCCACTCCGTTCCGAAACGGAAACTACTTTGAGCATGATGGCAAACCCTATTGTGAGACCCATTACCATTCCTTACAAGGATCATTATGTGCTGGATGTCACAAGGCCATTTCCGGCCGTTGTATAACGGCTATGTTCAAAAAGTACCATCCCGAGCATTTTGTGTGCTCCTTCTGCTTGAAACAATTGAATAAGGGCACTTTTAAGGAAAGCAACGAGAAGCCTTATTGCCATGACTGCCATGGCAGATTATTCGGCTGAAGTTTGGAGCCTTTTGCAGTTGATCTCTGCCGTTGGATTTCGCGTATGGCCTTATTGTAATATATTTTATTTATTCGTTTTGATACCGCAGATAAATGAACGTCCAAATATATTTGATGATAAAGCCTAGATTAGATTTGCTTATTTGCTTCCCAAAAGAGGATATTGTTCACCTTTTCCGAAAATCAAAGTAGATGCTTGTTTCGACAAATCAAGGATTTATAGCCTATGAAGAGCAAAGGAAATTATGTAAGAATGGGAATACAAACTTTTATCAGAAAGCAACCAATGTGATTGGAAGAGCAAACAATTTTATATCAGAAGAAAACATAATGTCAGATCAGATAGAAATCATTTGTTCTTGGGCTGGGGTCGGCAACTAAATGAAGGCAATGGCCCCACAAACGGAACAGAATCTGCCGCGGGCCCAGATTATCAAAACAAAGGGAGTTCCTTATATCAAACTTTTTACTGCATCTACACTAAACATTTCCATCACCTCTGAATGATTTGACCAAGGTGTGGCGCCTCTAACATTCGTTGGAAATCTATGAATAGCAAAGTAGAGAATAAATAGTCTAGATTACAACATCAACGTGAAACCACGTGTCCCACATTGGTGACCCCGACGTGATAATCCACCGCCATGTCCAAGGACTCACAACCCTCTGACCTTTTCCCGGGTATAGCCGAAATGGCGGCCGCATCTATCAAGTTGCCGCCCCTGTCCGAGTCATTTGTGGATATCTGGTTCGCTCGAGCGGAGGCCATGTTTTTGAAGGCCGGTATCAAAGCGCAGGATACGAAATTTGCTCACATCATCTCTATTTTAAGCGATGATCAAATGGTAAAGGTGCACAAGGCCATCACAGAGCCACGAAAAGGCCACGAGTATGACGACTTGCGGGATGCCTTGAAAGGCAAGCTCAAGAAAAGCTGTGACCGGTAATCACCGATGTCAAAGATAAGTGACGTCACATTTGACCAAATTTAAACCTAACCTAACCATACTTAAACCTAACCTAACCTAACTAAACCTAACCTAACCTAACTTAAACCTAACCTAACCTAATTTAAACCTACTTTAACTTCATTCAAATCTAACTTAACCTAAATTTAACCTGAGAGGTGTGACGTCACGCATCTTTGACATCGGTGATTAACGATTAGAAAGAAAAGCTCCTTTGAGAACGTTTACAGGCTGGTGACAGAAGAACAATTGGGAGCCCAGTTGCCATCAGAATTGCTATGCTATTGCGAGATGTTAGTTCAGCCCCAAGACCGAGACACGGATCTCTT
>CM021319.1:2302353-2326629 GCA_010645155.1 Tigriopus japonicus
ATACAACATAACACTACCAATTAGGTTAAAGAGGGACATCTACGTAGACATATTGGAAGACACGGTGTTCAGAATGGCTTTTTAGGTTTGGATTGAAATACCCAAAGACATCACGGCATTTTTAGACCCACAATTCAATGGGGAACAACTTTACTTTTATTGTAATATATAAGTTCAGGTCCAGGGAAAAAGTCATTTACGTAAAAACCTATTAATTGCAATATTTTTGATGAACTATTTAATCCATATTTAGAGACTATTTAGTTAGGTGTTGAATTCAAATAAAATAAAAATATATTCATCAGCAGCTCAGTTATTTGACTTTGCATGGTCCATTTTTGACACCAAAAAACCGAAAAACGCTACAGGTACATGAAAAAACAAATTCACAAAGATTTCATATAGTTTTTCAATATCGCAAAAATAAATGGATTTTTTGTCAAAATAGCTCAAAATAATATAAACTCTCACTAAACAGCACTTAAAATACTTTTTGTGATAATACAAAAATCCGATGTCAAAGACACTCAAAGTCGGGTAAAACTTGGAAGTTTTGAAAAATTCGGTTGCTGTTTCAAGTTTCGGTTTTAGTCCATTTTAAACATGGTCCTTCAAGAAATCGTAAATTTAAATACGAATCTGTTAAACATATTTATTTATAATTTTGGCTGAACACACAACAAAGTGCACTCTAAATAGTTATGAAATATCTTTTGCGAAAATCTTGTTTTAATTCTTTTTATGTGAGATTTTATGTTATTTTCAGCTATTTTGACAAAATCTCCAAAACTCAAAAAAATCATCTATTTTTGCGATATTGAGAAGCAATATGAAATCCTTGGGAATTTGTTACTCGTATTTCATATAACTAGCGTTTTTCGGCTTTTTGGTGTCAAAAATGGACCATGCAAAGTCAAAAAACTCAGCGGCTGATGAATTTATTTTTATTTAATTTGAATTCAACACGTAACTAAATTATCTCTAAATATGGATTAAATAGTTCAAAAATGTTGTAATTAATAGGTTTTTAGGTGTATAACGTTTTCTCTGGACCTAAACTTAAATAATACAATAAAAGTAAAGTTGTTCCCCATTGAATTGTGGGTCCAAAATAGCCATGATGTCTTTAAGTATTTTGATCTAAACCTAAAAAGCCATTCAGAACACCGTGAAGATTTATCTTTCTGTCAAGTGCTTGGAGTACTCTATTATACTAAAAGGCAAGATACACCTCTATATTTATTGTGGCCGCATGGGCCGTATGTTTGTCAAACCTGTTTGAAGAGTATATGGCCAAACTCATAACACTTTCTGAACAATATACTCTAGAGCTTTTGAAATCTATTGCCTCTAAGTGCTTATCCTTCATAAATGTTAAGTCTACGTAAATTCTTAATAATTATGAAGAATTCTGATGCTCCTTAACTGAATTGTAACATTCATGATAGATTTCATTGGCATTATATTTGAGCTCCTACGTGATTAAAAATGGTGGTTAATGTGGTGGGAAATGCATTTTGATGGTTTTGAGGGGCAAACTGATGGGCTTTACTTGCACATTTTTGCGTTAGCTTCCAATTTTGTTCTTCATTCAGGATTTCTTTCTTTGGTACTTTTGTATAACCTTGTGATTCGCATCATGGATTTTAGATAAATAGCAGCAAGTTTACTTTGACACAATGGTCCAATGATATGATGGAAAGCCAAAAATGGGCTCGAGCATTCTTTGCTGAAGCCCGCTTATATTTTCGTTTTCCATCAAAACTCTCAATCCTAATGTGATAACCAAAAACTATTTTGGTGCATTTTGGGCCATGTTTGAAATGCATTGTGGTCTTTTTTGCAACAATGTTTTGAACTGAGACCAAAAAGGCTAAGGAAAGGCCTCATGAAGGCATGTTTTGAAAATGACATCAATTACTGAAGCAAAATTGTAAGGTCCTAGTACTAAATATCAAGATCATTTGGAGGTAGTTTTTGGTACCTAAAGGTCCTATCGTTCCCATTTTGGGAACATCAACTTTTATTGATTGTGGATCTGGCATCAACCAAAATGTTATAACCAAATTGTAGACTCTTGTCAGTCAAGTGTTAAAATTTTGTTCAAGAATGTCTTTAAATCTAAGCAATATAAATGATTAAAGTTTTTTAGCCAAACTTTTGACAAATTGTTCCGTTTAAGGCTTTAAATTTCAATCATGGAATGACTATTTCTTCTTCTAAGTGTGTTGACTTGACCATTTGACATCCATAGAACACTCCCAAAACGTGGATTTGACACTAAAGGGCTTGAGTCAGTCAAAGCTTGCCATTTCAAACACGTTCCAATTTTGTGAACATTAGGAACTAAAGGGTTTATCACGAACTGTCGTTTCCCCAGTGCCTCTACATGTTCAAGATCGAAATGCACAAGAAAATTCACCAAAAGTGCAAAAAGAGCACAAAATTACAAATCCAAGCTTACTACAGAGCATTAAAAACAACTACAATTGCTAAAAGGTGCTAAAAATCATAAGACTGAATAAAAATGGGTAAAATATTAAGCCAGTTGTCCTGTTTTGATGCCATAACTATCTTTTGCATTCAGTCATGTACATGTACCATGTTTAATTCTTCAGTGGTTCGTGTGATGTGTTTAAGTCAATAGAGTGAATTTTTGTGAAACCATTTGTTTTGCTCACCCAATGGATAAGTTCACACTCTAGAGGAAGATACGGAAATACAGTAATGATAAATGGGTTCACATAAAATTTTTACGCAAAGAAGATGTTTATTTACAAGGGTACTCTCATTTTAATGTCAACTCTCTAACAAATTATAAGTAAACAGATTGTTAAAGAAATAAATAGTAGCCTATCAATAACACAAAAAAATGATTACAAGGACACTTGGAGCTCCACTTCAAAGCAGAATGTCAATCTCAATTTGATTTAAAAAGCATGAAAGAAAAAAAGTCCACATTTTTAAAAATGCCGTGTCAAACTTTTATCCGTTATTTTGAATTGATCTCCATTATAATAGCTCGTATGCTATGATGGCAAAGCTCGATAGTTGACTTGCAAGTTTACTTCAGAGTGTGCTTGCCTGGCTTTCTCCGACGATTTGGCTTTTCTCGAATGTGACGGAAGCCGTCACCTCCAGAGGCTAGTTTTTTAAGCGCAAAGATCGATCTCAAGATCGAACTTACAGTACTAAAGTACGATCTTAAGATCGATCTTCGCGTCTTAAAAAACTAGCCTCTGATTTCAGCTACCCCACATTTCTCCTTTTGTCTCTTCCTCGCATCCTTTTCAATTACGCGCTCACGAACAGGTCAGGAGTTGGGCAATATATCTTCTGCCATTTTTGGAATATCCCAAATATAAATCTTCTTTTCCCAGCCCAAGCCTTCAATTCTGACAAATTTTGAAAATTCCATGGATCACACAAAATTCAAGATTGAATTCATCAATCTTTAGTGGTGGCCAATTTTTGGCAGACTCATAGTTGCAGATTAGTTGATGATACAGAAAATTGATGGCCATTTTCCTCTGAAAAATAGTATTTCAAGTGAATTTTTACTTGAGTTTCGGGTCAAAAATTTAAAGTTTAGCCATTCTCCTCTGACTCCAATAGTGCAAGGCGAAAGAGCCAAAACCGGACCCCAAAAAGCGCAAAAATGTGGGCAAAAGCGCAAAATATGCAAGAACTTATGAAAGAAACCCCGATCATAAGATCGTTCTTTGCGTCTAAAAAACTAGCCTCACGTTTTATTACTTGATGTGAATTCTATTTGAGTCGCTGTGGATGAGTGATGGAACAATCCAAGGGAAGGTTTTTAGTTGTCTGGGTTTAAGCTTTTGGGACCATTAGAAGACATTTGCATTGAAATTCATATTGATCATTTGTATAACGTTGAGTAGTTCTAAATTTTAAAAATCGAAAAATTGAGTATCAGAGGTTTTTAGACAAAAAAAATATTCTACTTTATTGTCAAACTCCATCCTTTATAATGCATATCTGCTTTTGTTTTAGGTAGGCTTAACCGAAACCGAAATTTCGGCCCAATGCTCTTTCGGTCCATCACTAATTTTGGTAAAGTAAACTCTTTTGATTCATCACTACTCAGCACAGAAAATCACAGATTTCTTTTTCCACTTTTGCTCCATGACACCGAAGTCTTCCGTTCCAAATTCCAAAAATCCCGATCCCGTTTTCATGGCACCGACCAAAATAGGAACAGATGTCAAAATCGAACTCACCACCATCGCCTCAAGACAAGTTCATGGAGGATGTAGGAGGGCCAGCGTCTTTCCTTGAGGCGCCTCATGTACTGTGTCTGTGGCTGGAGCTCAGTGCTAGAGGGACTCCAAAGCTCAAAAACTAAGGTGTCTTTGCTGGTATGTATGTACGAATCAATGTTCGTACTCGTATGTGCTAGAAAATAGACAAATGTGCGCCTTGGTTTTTAGCTCTTAAGGCCCATTTGGTGGAAGAACGAATCTTCTGCCCAAGTCCCGCTTGACTGACTGAATGAGTGAGTGAATAAGTAAGAGAGCGAGTGAGCGAGCGAGAGACTGACTGACTGAGATTCATTTTGTTAATTTCAAGTGTTCACATCTGGAGGAGAAATAAGTGCAAAATTGCTCGAAATGGATCCACACAATCGTTACCAAGACTTGGAAAATCTCCTTGAAGAAATGAAACATTCCAAGTGAGTATTTGTTAAGGAGCTTGTGGAAATTTATTGGGAAATGAGAGTTTTATTACGAATGTCATGTTCTAGGATCTCAAGTAAAAAAACAATGGAATCCAAAATAGAATCAAATTGGATGGATCATAGTCGCTCCCAGTCCGTTTCCAAAAATGGGGTTCTCCATAAGGAAGAATTGGAAAAGAAAAGAGAATATCAAGAAATTTCTGTCGATAATTGGATCGAAGTGGACGAATTGAACAGCTCTCTAGATGATTGTATGGTGAAGTGGAAAGGTGTGGAGATCCCCAAAAACTTAATGGCCATTCCCTCTACTCCTATTTTATTTGAGCATTTCAAGAAAAGTAACCAAGGCACCAACATATATAGAGCTCCAGAGGAGCCTATCGAACAAGAACTTGAGCCCATCCCTCCGCCAGAATTGCCCAAAATTGAGCTCAACTACTATACATGTGCGGCTTGTCAGGGGGAAATTCAAGGTCGATGCATCACTGCCATGTTCAGGAAATTCCACCCTGAGCACTTTGTATGTTCCTTCTGTTTGAAACAATTGAACCAGGGCACGTTTAAGGAACGAGAGGACAAACCATTCTGCAAAACGTGCTTCAATCGCCTTTTTGGATAAAACGGTTATCTAGAACTTTAAGTTCTTGGGGTTAACCAAAATGATCTATAGAGTAAACACCATTTTTAAATGCATCTATTTTTCGCAAATTAAAGCGCATGACTATCAAAAAAAAAGAGTGTTGGTCAGTTTTCTATTGCGGGCATATTTTTCGCCTTGTTTGTATTGGTAAAATTACTGAGATATTCATTTCTAATTGGTGTTTTCACCATGAATAATGAATGTAAAATTGAATCGCATGTCTTAGCATGTGTGCTATATTTGTACTCAAGGGAGGCCCGCCTATCGATTTCCAAGAAGCCATATTCTCGAAACCTCTTTTTACTGAGCTTGCACACCTCGATGCCCTTATATTTCGCTTAAACTGTGATCATATTTTTTTTCTTAATTCATTATTGCTCCACAAAACAACACAATATGCGTCCTGTTACTGAATTAGCTTTCTTTTATTTTTGCTCCAAATTTCGAACATGTGTCAGCATTAGAGTTGTCAGAAACTTGGAAAATTTGTAATTTGCACTTTTTAGGATTTATTTGCACTTTTTGCACTTTCCCAATTTTTCTTGGAAGTAAACCTTTTTATACAAACCATTTGAAAAATAAATATATTAATGGCAACGTTGATCCTTCTTGAACTATAAGGATTAGAGAGTAGTGATGGGTTTTGCGTTGAGAATGTTGCCACTTTTTACTCGAAGTGTAATTGCTGTTTTAAAAGGCATAAAAGGCGGGTTGTAATAAACTTTTTGACCAAAGACCTAAAGAAGGCCCCAATATGGCAACACTCAACATAAATAGAGCTTGAGTTCCATTGGTGGTTATAAAGATCATGAAGATGGATTTCCAGTTAGCAGTGCTGCCATATTTTACTTGGATATAAGGTATCTTACCCTTTGAGAAGTTTTGTAATGGTAAGCCTAGCGTATTGAAGTTTACTTTTTGTTGCATTTGTCAATTTCTAGTTGGGGTTGTGCCCTCCCTGTTCTTAATGAGACCTCTTTGTTTCACAGAGTCATTTCCTTGCCACCAAGATTTGATTTGGTTTTTCGTTATTATCATTGTGTTAAAAGCAAGTTCTTTTATTTTGAAGTATAGTGATTCTAATTGAAAACTTATTTCCACAGCCAGGCTCGGGGCTGAACGGTTGACTGGAGTAAGATTGAGAAACCCTAGTATGTTCAGTTTTTTGAATTGTTGAATTTGAGTTTGATTTAAATTTGGGCCACAAATATGGCATCCATATGGCATGGCATATGGTATAAGCCCACCGGGGGTTTTGGGGTTAGGCCCCCAGTTGTTTCCTAGAGCTCTTTTCAGGGCATACAAAAGCTTTTTACATTTTGCCGTCTTCATTTGAACATCTTGTTCTATTTTAACTTGAGTCAAAAGTTAAGCCCAATATTTTACATCTTGAGAGGATGGTATTTTAGGGCGGCATAAGGAGACACTTGTTCGTAAATTTTCGTTTGACGATGGCCGTCGTTTTTTGGGCGTTGAAACTTAGGCCATTTTCTGAACCCTATCGCCAGATCATGCATATTTTGACCGCACTGTTGATAGGGAATTGTAATATTCGTTATTTGACTATTAAAAAAGCTTGATTTTTTGATAAAAATGATCACATTCACCTTATTAGTTCAAAATGTAAGAAATCAAAGGCGATTCCAATGGGTCAGAAGGTCTACCACCGAGAAAGTGGAAAAGTGATAAATAGATAAACAAATAACATGAATAATATATATTATTTAAGATAATAGAAAAGATAATTGTTTCGAGTGTAATTTTAAAAAACTTCAGCTGTTGCTGGTCCTACTCGAAACACAATAAAAACACACTATTGTTGAAGAAATATCCTTTAAAGGAAATACTTTTCGGTATCTTACTATATACTCGTACTGGCGAGTTTTGGTGAAATTGATTGACGTGTTTAGAAATTATGATTTTGTAATCAGTGGTGTCTCTGCAACTCAACTTACGCACGTAGTGTTCTGAAAAATCATCTTAGCTTTGAGTGCTCATTTCATAGCCTAATAGCGATTTCTTAGTTGAAAGAAACAAAGTGTTAGACAAACACCTCTACTTTTCATGTTATATTTTCCAGAACAGTCGCTTTTACATCTTGTTTTGTCATAAATTTTTACTAAAGTCTTATGAACATTATTATGGACTACCTTATACATTCCAGTTTATGTTCATATTTGTTTAAATTTCATGACTACTTAAACCAAAGGAAAAGAAACAAAGCCTGGGATATAAAGGCCCGCATCTCCTGAACCATGACGCTTGCTTTGCACCCCTTAATTACTGGTGTTGTTATGAACACATACCGGTAGATGCTTAAATTAAAAATGACCTCCTAGTGCTAGGGGAAATCATGCGTTGTTAAGTTGATGGATGGCGTTCTGATTGAGGCAATAACTGCATGGCTATTTTTTGGCGAGTGAATGATTCCGATTACCAGGATGACGGCTGCTCAATGGAAAGAAGTGCCATTCTATTTTGAACTAAACAAATTTCAAGGCTCGGCACGCTTGTCAAGAAGGCTTTAATCCCCACCCTCCATTGGAAAAAGGGACTGACCGCCACTCAAAATTGCAATATAATATAATAAACATAAGTAAGGAAGCCAGAGTGGCCGCGCGTACTAATGCGTTCTTATAAGAGCCAAGTGAAAGTGCTTCCCCAGACGGCGTAGGTTCGCATCCTGTTGGGTGTCGAATTGAAGATGTCGGGAGAAATCCTACAATTTACAGGGAATCGCATTCCTTGTAGCGGTGGTAAAAAATCCGCAAAGAAAAAAAAACAGGAAAGACGACCAAGGAATAGAGTACTTTGATTATTAGACTGTTATTTATCAGTTTTGAGAGGAACACAGTTAGATTGTTTCACAAGAAATGACAACATTTAGGCTATTGGAGTTTTAAGTGTAAAGTGTGCGGAACCAAAATGTCCCAGTAGCTTTTCAAAACATCCATAGCAGTATGGTCTGTGGTTATCATCACTCTTGAAGGATCTTTCTTTGAATTCATTGCGACAATACGTGCAAACGAAGCATTCGGGATGAAATTTGTGCGTCATAGCCGTTATGATTCGACCTTTGATCCATTCATGGCAAACGTAACACCGATATTTGGGACGAACGTTGTCATCCATTAACCCCATTTTCTCCAGAAAGGCTCTTCGGAACATTTCTGACATGTCTTCCTTTTCAAATGGTTCGTACAAACAGTCACCCTGAAAATCTGTTGCACCTTGACCCGCCAAACCGAATTCTACCGTGCGAATGGGCAGTGAATCGTAATCCCCGAAAGCGTGAACCAAGTCATCAATCTCTTTGCTGGTTTGGTGTGTCTCAACCGCCACGGTACAATTGTACCAAATGGGCTCTGACTTGGGTGGAGGCGGGGGCGGACTGGCTTTCTTTGGTTTAGGGAATGGCTTCGCGGGTTCCGTGTTCTCCCAAAGACCAAAGCCGAGGTAGTTGTACTTCGACTTGAGTTCACCATGATCCGTTTTGATTATCATTGACTTGTTGCCTCGAGGGGTCTCACCAGCATCCACATTTTCAAGTTCATCCTCAGATACATCCTGGAGGAGGCTTTCAGCTTTGTTGGAGAGCAGGGTACTATAGGCTGACCCACCGTAATCGTTTTCATCATCATCATCGTCGTCGGTGATATCAGCAGGCGCTCCCATGGCTTCGTATTGCCTTGGACCTGCCTTCACCAAGTCATGTCTTTTCTTGACAAGGATATGTTGCAATCTTGGTGGTTTGACTGGTCGTAATAGACTTAGCTGATGTTTTCCGTTAGGATAGAGATGGTTGTTGCCCTTGGGATGGTAGTCTTCTGGAGGGGGAGGAGGCCTTGGCAATCGCAACTCCTGTTCCGGAGAGTAATTACGTGGTGGAGGAGGCCTCGTTGGGTATTCTAGGGAATCCATGGCGTCATAATCGTCACTGAATTCACTCATGACAACCATACCATGGATATTTGTCTTCTCACTAGAACTAGGGGTCAACAATAGAAATGTCCGAACTGACCAAAACGCAAACGATGAGAGAGCGAGCTTCAAGGTCAATGATGAAGCGAAATAAGATAGCACAGTTGCCCAAGCAATCAGGAACACGAACTATTTCTGATTCTTTCTCACAGAAAATTGGACCTCTTCCAAGAATTGAAAGACGTGAGTATTTGGAACAACTCTGTGTAGACTACGAATTGACTGAGTCAGCGACTGCAGGATTTTTCATGAATTCAAGTTAGTCTAAATAGTCTGGTCTATTGGGCCTGACATTGGAGCCTTGGATGCTATTGAATATTTGAAAAAAAACTTTCAATGCAAGTCATTCGTGGGAAAACGCTGTATTTGAATCAAAATCGATCAATGACGCATTCTTATGAAGCAGGTAATTTGCATAATTGTTCAATGGTGGGCCGCAATTTTTCAGAGATTCCGAATTGTTCCATCGAGTTCTTTGCAGAATGGTATTGGAGGTAGACCTGGGCCCCAAGTAGGATTTTGTCCATTGGTCGGAGGAAAGCCAGGCCCCCAAGTGGGATTTTGTCCATTGGTTGAAGGTGGCTTTACAGGCTGAGTTGGCTGAACAGGTTGAACAATTTCCTCATTGAAGCCGGGACTGGGCTGATTTGTGCCCAATGAGCACAATCCCGAACCTTGGTTACATGTGGTCCCGCTCGGACAGTTGGAACATGCTTTTCCCTCTTTGTAGACCGAAGACCCAATCATATTACCCATGGGTCCATAGTTGCATACATAATATTGGTAACCTTGATTTGCATTGACGTAGTTGATGTAACCGCATCCAAGCTCGTGAGTTTCAGCCCAAGCCAATTGAGTGAAATGGCCAATAGGACTTGCACTGTACGAGGGAAATTTATTAATGGCTTGTGGAGAGACGTCTTTCACCTAAAAGAAAACAAGCCTCTTATACGCTTTATGGCATTTATGGGTTTATGGGTTGGCTTTGCAAAACACTCACTAAAATCAGGCAACAAGTCTCGGAAATGGCAACCCTTTTATCGGGAGGCAAACTATTTACGCCACAACAGAAAGATCAATGCTAATTTACTTACAGGGTGCACGATTTACATCAAAGAAAAGGTCTTAAATAAAATATTGCTTTGATCAAACACATAAAAAAATTCTGAGGCATTCTGATATTGTTAATGTTGTGAACGAAATCATCAAAAGCACTATCTGAGTGCACATTACAGTTGAGCTGGAAGTGAAAACTTGATTTACCTCATTGAACCATTCGGTTACAGCCTTAGACCACTCGGGTTTCGCATCTTGAGAAAAGCTCCACGATAGATAAAGGTTTTGTCCAACACTGTACTTGCAAATGTCGTTGCTATCATGATTGAAAACGCATTGATTGGCCCAAAGTTGTGCTCCTTGAGCAAGTTCCTCGTTCCATGTCATTTCCCGCATGTTACTGGCACTTGGAATCCGTGGTACTTTCCCAAAGGCGATATTGCTGCGTGAAGAAAGCTCTAATTATTGCTTTTCCGACATATACCCTCACGCGATAGATTTGGGCTATTTATAATAGTATATCAACACCTCCTGAGTTGGTTATGCTGATTCAAGATGTCATTCTTGATCTTGGTACTGATTCCTTTTTCTTTGGCTTGTCCACAATTAGCTGAAGTCACGGAAGAAGAGGACAAGAATTGGCAATACGTGTTACTCGAACTTAGGGCGCAATAGTCACACTGACGGAGAGAGCTGGTTACTTTTGGCAAGCCTGCAAAGAAAACCGTAATCAATTGAGTTTGAACAGCCTTCCTAGTAATTGAAACAAAAGATCTTTATCACCTTTACAATCAACGTTGTATCTACAATGGGTCGCAAAATCATTTGTGCCACTAACGAGACTCACACTCAAAATGAAGTGAGTGCCAACCAAAACGCAAAAGTTTGAGACCTTCATTCTTGACTGCCAAATATACACTGATAATGTTTCCCAATCATCTCCACTACTTTCCCTTGTTTACGAGATGCATTTACACCGTTTTCTCATGGATTGCCCAGAGGAACGGACAAAATCAAAAGCTGAACTTGGGGTAATTGGTATTCATTGCCTCAAACCACCCTTTCCCAATCGAAAGGAAAAACAAATCGGAATAACAACTAGGTGCGCCTTCTAAATATAGAAAGCGAAAGGGTGAAAAGTACCGTAATCCTTTGGATTTGTGTCAAAAATAGACGCCTTGCTGTTGTGGGCGTAGAAGATGATTAACAATTTATTTCAATATACTTTAAACAAGCAATCAGAGCAAAGATTTTTCAAATGTTCGACAAGCGAATTTCTTGGTGAACGAAAAACATCAATATAACAACCACAAACTGAAGAACGAAAACATTGCAGAGGCCAATATACACAAATAGAAAATCATTGTTGCTGCAAACGCAACAGTCTGCCAACGATTTGGGATACGAAAGGGAAACATGGATTTTGGGTTGCATTAGTAAGCCTTGCTCGCACTGAGTTCGAAAGGTTTCTGCAATGCGTTCTTTGGCGGTCGTTTGCAAGCGGCCACTGAAACTTCGAACAGAATGAAGGGGCTTGGGAATGGGCACCGACGAGGTCATGGCTCGATTCATGGCCTCACTGTGATAGTTTTGAATGGCAAGAAGTGCTGAAAATCCAAGACCAAGACAGAGACAAACATCTAAAGGTGACGATTGGCTCGAGTCGTGCTTGTCTTTGAGCTGATATGCCCCCACCGTGTATTTGGTATTGCTTTTGTTCTCCTCGGTCGGAGTAATTTGGAAGGTGGTGGTGGTGGTTGTTGTTGTTAGTGGTGCTGTTGTTGTTGTTTTGATGTTGGTACAATCCCATAGAGAAGCATTTTTCTTTGGGAATAATTGATGAGGCGGATGCCGCGAAATCGGACCTTCTCGATGAGACCTAGTAGAGAAGAAACGAGACTCTGGTTCGCTTGTTAGCCGTAGTGGCTGGAGCCGTTTGTCGATTTCGCGACATCCCGAACTGTCAGGAGGAGTCATTTCCACTTGATGAGCCACTGGTTGCGCCTCCAGAGCTGCCAAAAGGTTGAGCTGAATCGTCGTTGGAGCTTCCCCGCCCCTCCATTGATATGTTACTGAAATCCAAATGATATTTGTTGGCGTTGATATAACAGATATGGACTACTCGCACTACAAGTTGCATGATTTGTCTTGTTTCTTTTATGATGCTGTCAACCTTTGTGAAAGTGGCGGCTTTCCCTACAATCGGACTCTGAATGAGCATCTGTAGAGTGTGGCAGTGCTTGGGAACGTGATCGGCGATGGCCATGAGGGACCTCTTGTCTTCACCAGCCGGAACATCGTACGAAAATAAACGAATGACTTTGTACAGCAAGTTGGCCTCCTCGGCAAATTTCTCGGCCAAAGTGAAAAGGTCTTGCGTGGTTTTTACCCGTCCAAAGCCAATTGTGAAGTCGTACATCTCGTCCGATTGGGACGCCATCTTTTTGGCACGTTTCACGATCTCGTTATTTTCTACGTCTTTATACGTGTTCAAGAGATCCTGAGGGTGATTAATGTGATTATCATAAGGACCTAAAGGAGGCTGCTCATGGCCCGTCGCATCAAAGTTGTTGAAAGAACTTAAGCACTGTCGCCGCTCAGCCTCTCCTTTGACGAGTCCAGTCCCAAGACCAACGCCACCACTCACACCACCAAAGAACTGAGATGAAGACGACGCTTGGCGTTGTCCAAGGTTGGGGTTAAGGCTGGAGGTGGAGTGTCGACGTGGTTCCAGGCTGTGATCACCCAGACTCCGCTCTCGAGAGGGAGCAGCGTAAGGTACTTGTAGATTGCTCGCCTGAGGTCCTGGTCCAGACTTGCCAAAACTACTGAGATCCGGTACGGATTGATGGGGATTATTACCTAGGTTGGAGGAACACTCGGGAAACTGGAGGCTATTCCCAGGCGGGTGAAAATTTATATAGGGTGATGGGTTCGTTACAGTTGTGGGAGTGGGTGGTTGCTCAACTATCATGGGAGCACCTCCATGGTCCATACTTGGAAGTTTCAAATGATTGCCAAAGAAAATACCGTCGCCTTGAACTTGCTTGCAGCCAAGCATGAGCTCGTTGGCCAAATTCTTCCAGAGCGTGCAAAAGCACTCCAGATTGTGATGAGCTGCTTTGGAGTGCGGGTGATGAATCAAGGTTTGAGCCGCAATGATGATTTGCGGGCCAAATATTTTCAGATTGATCTCGGCATGCTTGGCTTGAATGTTGAGTACATCTGAGACGAATGCATTTCGTATCACTTTTGAGATCTCCTCAATACTAACAAGGGTTGTTGAAAATTGGACAGAGTAGTACTCAAGTTGCTCAAAATCGCCCTGAATGGCACTCTCCACCAGAGAAGAGGTTATGGCACCAGCCAAATCACAAACTTGTCCCAACAGGAAAGAGTGTTCCAGGGCAATCTCTTGTAGTTCTAAGCGTAAATTGTCAGTAGTCGCTCGAAGGGCTCGCATCGAATCTTCTACATCGCGTGAGGGGGGTTGAGGTGAGTTGGATATGTCCAAAAGTCCTGAAAAAGCATCTTCTGATATGTCGCCTAGTAGACGGGAGAGCTCTTCTTTCGCTTTCTCGCAAAGCATGAGGATGGTTTGACGTCGCTCATGTTTGGTATGAGCCGAATCGGTGAAATCCTGGATGCTCTCTATGATTCCGTCCAACGTGTTGAATAGATGGTCCTTGTAGCTTTCGCTCACCAAGCTCATTTGCATGATCGTCACAGCATCGACAAAACATTCGATAGATTGCATGACTGTGGGCACCGCTCCAGGCGAGACCACGGAATCGTCCTCATCGAAAATGGGACCAATCGAGTTGCCCTCGTCATCACGAAGTTGAAGGCCACAATGCATGACTCCATCCTTGATGATGTAGTGAATCAAGTCGAGAGCCCTTCTCATCTGACAAAACACCGTGTCTCGATTTTCTCGGGCACTGCCACTCTCGGGGTGTGATTGTACCGTGCTAGAGGATGACAGAAGCAAGACGGAAGATCGCTCAAGAATGTTTTGAGCAAACTCGATTTGAACCTGTCGACAATAATGGCCATCTCGACGCTCTTGCATCTCGGTCGCAAAGCTTAAAGATTGTGAAGACACGGAGAGGCGATTTCTTCTCATGCTCACAATGAGGATACAAAATCGGATCATCTCCACGCCAAAGTCGCTAAACGCCTTGACAAACTCCGTGAAGTGGTGTAATTGACCAAGGGGAGTCAAAGCATTCTCCCCGTGCGGCAAGGTCATATCTTTTGACACAAGCACTTCCTTGACCATGATGCTGTCTGCCAGAAGAAGGATCCGCGTCACGGTGGCCAAAAGGCAACTGGCATTATGGATGAGCTTGTTCAGCTCACCTTGGAAGTCATGTCGATCGTATGAATGCCTTCGTATGGAGGCAATCGATGTCTCCAGGGCGGTGAACACTTGTCGGTGGAATCGGTCACAATTTTTCTCCAAGGACTCACAAAAGGATCTTGATTTGGCACAAGCATCTTGCATTTCACCATGAATCTCACGATTTTGATCACAAATGGTTTCCCCCACCGTGGCAAACATTTCCACGGCCAAGGCAATTGATTTG
Organism: Tigriopus japonicus; assembly: GCA_010645155.1. Lineage (NCBI taxonomy): Eukaryota > Metazoa > Arthropoda > Copepoda > Harpacticoida > Harpacticidae > Tigriopus > Tigriopus japonicus. The sequence goes on from CM021319.1 coordinate 2,317,319, forward strand.
GAGCACCTGATCAAGGATTGACTTGGGCTGTTGAGCATCGGTGGACTCAAATTAGGCATTCTGATGTCTTCCGTTGCAATTGCACCAATGTTGGCGTTCAAGGGGGGTCCAAATTTCTTGTGCGCCGAGTTCTTGCGCTCCATGGTTCCACTACGACGAATATCCATGGATGACACATTTGGAACATAATCTTCCATTTCCTTCTCCGCCGTCGAGGTAAGGTCTTGAATTAGTTTGAGTCACAGGAAAATGATTCATTGTCTGGCCATATTTGTGTCAATTGATGGATGTTCTCACTCAATCGTAAGCTGGTGAGAGGCCACGCATTGGCCAGCGACTCCTCAAGTGCGAGTTGACGGATGCCCACCACTCAGAGTAGCGAGGGAAACCCACCCTGTTGCAGCATCATCATCCGCCATCCATCCTCCACCACCTCCTCTTCCTCTCTTTCTTCTTCTTCTTCTCCTTCTTCTTTGCTTCCAAATCCATCCATTCCCAAGGTGGTGCCTTGCTACCAGTTTTGGCTCAGTCAAGCCTCCTCCAAGTTCGTAGTAGTATGCTTCCAATGGAAACACGGCTGAGAACAGGGGAGCGACAGAGAAAAGACGGGGAACAAAAAGTGGAACACACAAGAAGAGAACGAAGCTGGCTAGCTAAGTAGCTAGCAAGCTAGCGAGCAACCAAGCACGCGAACAACGAATGAGAGAGATAAAGTGGTGGAACTGAACCTAGAGTACGCTCATCGAGTTGGAGCACCTTCTAGACTTGCCGGGGATGTGAAGACAGCCGAGGAAGGTAACCAGGACAACAAAAGAAGGCCTTAGTTCACTGTGTGAGGGGAAGGAAGCATCCTCCTCCTCCTCCTCCTTCTTGTTCTCCTCCTTCTCCTAGACGCCCTTCTTCTTCTTTTTTCCTCGTTCTTCTCTTGCTCAGCTTTGGTTGTTCCCTTGTTCCAGAGTCGGTTGATTCCCAAATTTACCTCAACCAAAAGCGTTGTAGACTGGTTTTCTGGCTTCCAGGGGGAATCCTTGCACGATGAGAATGGCATGGGGTACGGAAGCGCGTCCTTCCAAGACTCGCCACCAAGGGGAAGGCCCAGGGATTTCTCTCTCATCTTAACAGAAAAGAAGCTCAAAAAATGCTGGATGTGGCCATAGACTGGCTCAAATGCCGTACGTTTATGAGGCCAAAGATGCAGACCTTCAGTAATCCCGGCTGAGGTCAATGGTATGATGGCGATCAAACTGAGAACAACTCCCGGTTCCAATTTGACTCGCTCGGGATTTAGGCTTTCTGTGATCCGAAAGTTCCTTAAAGGCCATGCTCGAATGATTTTTCCATTCGTTCTCTACAAAGAATAGTTAATTTTGGAAACAAAATACAGAAGTATTTTAAACCTTCGAAAGCTTTATTGTCAAACGATGATTGGGAAATTTCCTTCCCACTTATTAGATTGATTATCTGTTTCCTTTTTCAAGTGGGTAAAATGTTTTAGTTCAAGAAGTTCCAAGATGGAAAACGTAGTTTTTTGCAATGATTTCGGTAAACCCGATACCGAGATCAAATTATACATCCTGAGGAAAGCCCGCAAGGAATGAAGTTGCAAAAAGTTCGATGGTAATCCTGGCTTTGGATCTCGAAAGTTTGTAACAAGCTCCAGTAGCTTATCAGTAAACTTTACCCTAAGGGCAATTCAATGTTGCAAAAAATGGAGGTCGATTCATCTCACTAACCAAAGTGTAATTGAGGGCTGAAATTCCGTACCAAGGTCATACACAAAAGTGCAAATTCTAGCGGATTTCCACCTTCATTGGTATTCCGAGCACATCGAACTATCTCAACCTGAGCACCTCTGCAAAAACCAACAAATCAAATCTGCGGTTTGAATTACTTACTTTAAGATAGTGTATGCAGAAATAAAGAAGATATTCTCATTTCAGATTAATACCTTAGGTATTAAATGCTAGTTGATATTTTAGAAAAAAACTCAGAAGCACGTGAATGAATTGTTGGGAAAGATAAAGAAGTGCAGGTGTTCTCATGTTCGAAAGTTTGTACGTTAGGGAGAATTATGTTGTTTTTGTTTTTGTTGTTGTTGTTGATAATGATGATGCTGATTGCCCAGTCAGATAGGATTGAAAATGCATTTCCAGCATAAAATGCATTACATGTACAATATTCTGTTACTTTTTATGAGTAAAATTCACATTTGTTTCGAGTTTTTTACATTTCATTGTGTAACTATTAATTCAAACTTGAAGTGTTTGATGTGGTGATTAACAAATATTGCTTTTGTTGTCATACTAGTATTTAAACATCCAAATTACCTAAAGACTTTCCTCCCTCTCTTTTTGAGTGTTTGAAAATGAGCACTCTGAGTGATTACTCTGTGATACACTGTGATACACTCTGATTAGTGTTGGTAAACAGAGTCTTGTTTGCTAAAGGTTGCTCATATTAAGCTCATATCATAAAGAAGGCTCATATTTTTAACTTTTTATAACAAACGTGTAATAATGAGCCAAAAATCATGATCCCTTGAAATAGTAGCATTAAATTTGTGTACAATATTCTATAATATTCATACAATGGTTGGTCATTTCTAATTCTCGGGTGGGATGAGATTTATTCAAAGCAAGAAAAACGGCAATGCTACCCTATATTGAAACTTCCGCACTCCATGAAATGTACATTCCTGATACCAAATGTTGTGACTCGTGAGAGTCTATTGCTGACTTGAAAAGTCAACAAGAGAACCAACTTGCATCAAAGCACGATAATATTCTTTGGACGACGTGACCTTGAAGGTATCTTAACTCAAACAAGTTCATCAATCTTACACATTTAATTGATTCTTACCTAACAAAAAATGTGAACATGCTCACATTCTTCGAATTTGTCATCTTTTTGACGAGCTCGTATCCAAAGCACAAAAAGTCGCTGCAAGACTAGGTCAATGGTAATTGGGGGCAAATTTGTGGCTGGATTTCTATTCGTTTTCGTTGGATTTATGCCGAAAGGGTTAGATGGGATTACTGTAGAGTTCAAACTTCAATAAAATAAAGTCATGCTGTCAAAATAAAACAAAGTTGGTAAGAATTTGAATTTGAACTCAACCTTTCACATTCTAACGCCATTAATTGATATTAGGTCGGTTGTTAAGGTAGTTTGGAAGTATAGTAGAAGCACATCTAGAAGCATGGAAGATGCATAAAAGAAGCACATGACGCGTAGTAGAAATAACCATGCTCGATCAAGTTTCGCTACATAAGCTGTGTTTTTCAAAAGCAGTTGCGTTTTTCAATCGCAGCTTATGTAGCGAAACTTGATCGAGCATGGTTACTTCTACTGCGCGTCATGTGCTTCTTTTATGCTTCTTCTATGCTTCTAGATGTGCTTCTACTATACTTCCAAACTACCTCAACAACCGACCTATTGTAACGACACTAAGACAAGCAATTCCCCAAAACCATGTTGTTTCTAAGGTGAACTTTTGCTGAGTACTCAACTAAAGGTCGGTTGTTGAGGTAGTTTGGAAGTATATTAGAAACATATCTAGAAGCATAGAACAAGCAGGAAAGAAGCATATGAGACGGAGTAGAAATAATCATGCACGATCAGGTTTCACGACATAAGATGCATTTATTGCGATTGAAAAACACAGCTTTTTTACTCCGTCTTGATGATGATGATTTTTATTCAGGAATGATTGTTTTTTGTTCGCTCAGTTGCTCGAACAAATACATATATTCCTCAGATTCTGGATAAGCTATTGCTTGTTTTCACCTTCTGTCTTCTCTTGTCTTCTATGCTTATTTATGCTTCTTGATATGCTTCTAACCTACTTCCAAACTACCTCAACAACCGACTTTGTGTGTTCATAAAAGGTGTTAAACCGGCGACTTTCAGAACAAATTATGACAAACCGTTAAGATGAAAATACGTTCCACTTTCTCCCAAATGATGGCTTTCGGCTTGCTAAGGCTGAGGTGCCATAACTTTATTGTTGCAAGGTTGCCGTCACACCTCTTCAGAAGACTAGATACTTTCTCAGATAGTCATTTAGGGCCCTCTTGATAATGGTAAGGCCTTCCAAGGGCGAATAGCTCCTGTTTTGATGACCAGTGCTACACTCATGATTGTAATGATAATCGAGACAGAAAAGTCCCTTTCGGTAGAGCAGAAGTTATTGCCCCCCAAAATATTCCTCTCAACAATTTACTAGCTCTATGATTAAGACGCAGTACAAGTGTTGGACTTACTTTAAAGCAACGATTTATGTAATTCATCCATCGCCTTTGTCATTATTAGTGCCCGGATTTGAACTTGAAAAAATGGTCGATAGATTTTAATTTTTGGGGGGCATAATTTGCCAAAATTCAAGTTTTTTGGCTTTTGTTTTTGATAATACTAAAGTTTTCTTTCACATTTTTTTTTGAAAAATGACGTTTTCCTCAATTTTTGGGTCAAAATTTGGCAAGACTAAATTGGTGTGGGCGTTTATGGAATTTTTATTTTCTTCAACAAATGAAGAAATCGACTCTTTACACATTTTGACGTATTGAATTGAAATTCTTCTTCCATGCTGTGACAGGGATGTTTTTGCTAAGAAAACTATTTCTCTTTTTAGAAAAAGTGATTTGTCACATGCTTTGCCACTTCACAATCTAGGATCAAATACAACTTCTATGCTTTTCCAGAAGACCTTTTAACTAACACAAACTGATTAAGAAATGACGTTAACCTCTTGAAAACAACCTTTATGGCATAAAACACTCTCGAAATCACAAACAACCCATTTTAGCAACTCTGATGAAAATTTTAAAACATTATACAGTATCGATTTTACTAAAGGCAAGCGCTCAACTTGATTTTTGCAATGCCAAAAATGCCGAAGACATTTTTAAGAACGCAAATCAAGCTTGTCAAGTTTGCTTTCATTATGTCTGAATTACGGATAAAAGAATCATACGAAGTGGAATGGGTGTTCCAAAATCAGAAGGGGTAAATGCTCGGAGAGTTAGGAATTGTAGATCAAAGCTTGAAGCAAATATAAAAAAGAAAGAGAAAAAATGTCCCCACTAGATCAAACCAAAAAGGATTGATCAAAGACCAAATATAAGATAATTTTGATTAAAATGCACAAGAAATATATCCCTACACCTTTTTCTAGTGACGAGTTTCGAGTTGGGAGTGTTGCCATTTTTTACTCGAAGTTTAATTGCTATTCAAAAGGGCAGTTGTGTTAAACTTTTTAAACAATTCCTAAACGAGGACCAATATGGCAACACTCGATCATTAGGTCGGTTGTTGAGGTAGTTTGGAAGTATAGTAAAAGCGTAGCTAGAAACACAAAAGAAGTAAATAAGACGGATTTGAAATAACCTAAAGGTTTAATATACATGCTCGATCAAGTTTCCTTACAGAAGCTGCGTTTTTTAATCGCAGCTTATATAGCGAAACTTGGTCAAGTATGATTATTTCTACTCTGTCTCATGTGCTTCTTTTGTGTTTCTAAGTATTTTTCTACTATACTTCCAAACTACCTCAACAACCGACCTAACATAGGGGTCGAGTTCCATCGGTAGTTATAAAAATGGATTTCGAGTTGGCAGTGCTGCTATATTTTCTTGGAGATTAAGTATCTTGGCCTTTGGGAAGCTTAGTGCTGGTAAGCTTTTTGGCCTTGAAGAACCATAATGGCAAAACTATAGCAAAAATCGAACTTGAAATCCATCAGTACTTTTTTCCAGCATCTTTCTTTCACCTGTTGCTACCAACAGGGGTACATATTTCTAGCAAATGAAACGAGATCTTTTTAGGCATTAAAGTGGCAAATGGCAAATATTAGCTAAAATTAAATCTCAAAACCACTCGGACACTTTTCTAGACAATTTCAACTCTTAACGTATTAATTTTAAGAAAAAAAATCGAAGCTCTTGAAGGTTCTGTGAGCAGAAGACAGTCCGTAGATGACTCATTCATTCCAAGATTATTTGCATGAAATCGGTATCTTTAGCTATCGAATACAATACGCATGTTCTGGGACTCCCTCCAACGATAACAACGCTAGCCATTTTGGTCTGATTCCTCAGTCAAGAAAACTTGTGAGGGTTTGCCAATTCGCCTCCTGGTATTTCATTGTTTGATTACTATCCGAGTCTGAAAGCAAAAATACAAAAAAAATTGAAACTGCATCTCGCATCACCAAACTGCTAGTTTTCAATGGCAGGATGAGAAAAATAATTTTTGTACTTGTTTTGATTAGAAATGTCCAAATTAGCTAAAAATATTGAGCCTTTAATAAGCTGTTATATGTTAGGGAGTATTGTTCCACTCGTCCCGACAATCAAGCTATGAGGATGATGCGACAAAGTGCCAAGCACGGTGCTTGCCTGAGCTTCAACAAAAACCTAAACGAAAGAAAGAAAGAAAGTGATTTTAAGCACATGTGAAATATCCTGCAACATCCTAAAACTGCAAGGTTTGCCAATTCAATCAGATGATCAAGACGAAAACGATAGAACAAAGTAGTTCCCTGTCCCTGTCTCTGCCCAAAAAAGAAAGTAGGTCAGTTGTTGAGGTAGTTTGGTAGTAAAGTAGAAGCATACCTCGAAATACAAAAGAAGCATATGAAATGGAGTAGAAATAGCTAGAGCACTATAATAACAGCGTACAGTCATAAAGTGCGCCATCTAGTGGATTTCAAGCGGCAACAGCTCGCAGTTACCACGATACACATATTTTTGAAGATTGCAATGGTCATCAATCAGTTTTGGCCAAACTAAAGTGCCTCAAATGTTGACTGAGTGTTGTTGATGAATCTGTGGTGGTTTTTGGTTGAAATTATTGGTAAAATCCCTTTCAAATTGGCATGGAAACCTGACTACTGAAAAGGTAATTCAGGTATAATCTCTGAAAAAATTGATCAGAAAAATACTAAAAGTTCTATTTGGAGTTCCACCATCAACATTTTAGGCATTTAAGTTTTTCCAAAAAAGATGAATGACCGTAGCAATCTTAAAAGATATGTGTATTGTGGGAACTGCGAGCTGCTGCCGCATGAAATCCGCTAGATGGCGCACTTTATGACCGTACTCTGTTAATATAGTGCTCTAGAAATAGCCATGCTTGATCAAGTTTTACTACATAAGCTGCTTTTTTCATTCGCAGCTCATGTAGCGAAAGTTGATTGAGCACGGTTATTTCTACTCCATCTCATATGCTTCTTTTATACTTCTTCTATGCTTCTAGATTTGCTTATACTATACTTCCAAACTACCTCAACAACAGACCTTATAACTCACAAAAAAGGCATAATTTTGAAGGACAAAACAACGGCAGAAAACAGAACAACCCCAACAATTGAATGAACTCTGCTCTTATTACAAAGAGCATTTGGATGGGGAAACATTTTAATGAAGTATGCAACGACCATTTAGTTCAGAATTCAAGTCAATATTTGTCACTCTAGGTCGGTTGTTGAGGTAGTTTTGAAGTATAGTAGAAGCACATCTAGTAACACAAAAGAAACACATGACACGGAGTAAAAATAATCATGCCCGATCCAGTTTCGCCACATAAGCGGCGATTGAAAAACACAGCTTATGTAGCGAAACTTGATCGAGCATGGTTATTTCTACTCCGTGTCATCTGCTTCTTTTGTGCTTCTCGATGTGCTTCTACTGTTCTTCCAAACTACCTCAACAACCGACCTAGTAGCCCATTTTCCGTCCTCGAAAAAAGAATTTCCGCCTGGCAATTGGCCTTTCCCCTCCAGATTCTTTGCCCTTCCGGCTGTTCTGAATATTCATCGCCTTTCTTTCGGTTGTAAAAGATGATTAACCATACGATCCAGATTAGAAACACATATGATTTATTCCATATATCAGCTTTATCAGAATCTTGAGCAATTTGAATCACAATTGGAGAATTTCAAGGTTATCGAATGCGGGACCGTCTCAAGGAATTGTCCAATTGACTCAATTGATGAAGAAATCCCATGTTGGGATGAACCTCTCGGGATCGCCTCATGAGACCCAGAGCTTCTGAAGCTGACATATTTTGCTTCAACATCAGATAGGCAGCCACCACAGTAGCAGATCGGGAATACCCGAGAAGGCACCCAACGTAAACCAATCCCATTCGAGAGCAAAGAGCTCGGTCCATAAAACGGTTACATTCATCGAAAGTGGCCGAGATGTCTTCTTGAGGTAGGTCCTTGATCCGAAATCCTTTGTAGGCAATGCCTGCCTTGGAGTAGCGTTGTGACGACACATTGACGTCATTTTCGGCCATGTTCAGCACATGAGTGACCCCGAGTTTTTGCAAGTATTTGACGTTCTTCATTGTCTCGCCCGATCCAATCAGGATCCCTGGATAAACTTCATCGCAATCCAGGGCCATTTTGAAACGGTCTGATTCGGTTTGATACCTGGGAATCCCCGGCATCATTCGCTCTTTCGGAGGCTCGATGTTAAAGGATCGTGACAAGTAATTTGCCGTAGTCGCATTAGCCAAATGATAGTCCGATAAATTTAACGTCATGTTGCCGTCGTTCTCGGCCTTTGGGGGTTCGTTGCAACGCGTCGACACGGATAAAGAAGACACAAATCACAGGCCTCAATCGAGGACAACAGTTAATTAGTGCAAGGCTCGATTGGACAAAAGAACACGACTCCTTTTTCTTGTTCGATTCAATGCTTAATGAAAAGAAGTGCTCTAACGAGAACAATTCACAGGAAGAGGAACATAGGGGGCAGGCAACTCAAAGGGATCGGTGCCAAGATCCTAGAATTGAACTCAAGCATACATAGGAAGCCGATATTGGAATATTTGAACTATCGAAGGCCCAAAGTGTCTTTTACATAAAATGCTTGGAAAGTCAGATATTAATTTTGTAAGTAGATCTAGCTTATAATTTTGGAAAAAGGGCAGTGAAAACGAATGGACTGTGCTTGAGTATGAATTACTGCTGGGACAAGACGCTTTCTTTTCTTGGCTCCATTGTTCAACAACATTTCGGAAAGATAGAGTTAGTTAGATAGAGGGACAAAGAAAAGAAAGAGACCAATGAGGTTCCAGGGCTTTAGTATCTCAGCACCGAGCGAATGAGGCTCACAGCTCAAAAGGGCCTTATTTGCTATTGCTAAGTGAAGACAATTATGACAACAAGACCGAAATTTTAATCTATCACGAGATGATACCGCATTGGGTTGCAGGTTAATATATTTCATTAAACAAGTTAAGAATATATATGAATCAAGTCAGATGAACGGACTTCAAGTATACTCTAAAGTTGTCAGTTGTGT
>CM021319.1:2327241-2406576 GCA_010645155.1 Tigriopus japonicus
TTTTTATACAAAGGAGCACTGTGAGAACACTGTCGCCTACAAAATATTGTTTTCAATGCTCTGTTTAGAGTGACTTGCAGTCGGTGTTCATTGAGTTTTGTTAATAGGGACATCCAAGCTGTGCATGCGTATTGGATTACAGGTAGGATTAGTGCCTTCACGAGAACTATCCTCGTTGGTAGTGGCAAACTAGCTTTTACTTCCTTCAGTAAAGCAATGATTGTATTCGTTTTGCGTACAATGCTTCTCACATGGCCATCAAATTTCAGGGTGGAATCTACCACAACGCCTAAATATTTGGCCTCTTTCACCTCTGGCAGAGGTTGGCCCTTTACGCTGACACTTATTTGTTTAGCACCTCCGAAAGTCATCACACAAGTCTTTGTGGTATTGAGCGTGAGCTTATTTCTCTCAAACCAAGTTGAGACCTCGTTTATTATGTGACGTGCGTTGTTCTGGAGGTCCTGAAATGTTTTTCCTTTACCAATTATCACAGTGTCATCAGCATAAATTATGCATTCTCCAGCACAGTGTTCAGGGAGGTCATTGATAAAGATGGTGAAAAGCAAAGGTCCCAGTATGCTCCCTTGAGGAACTCCTTTCCCCAACAGTCCAATTGCACTGCTCTTGTGACCATCAATTTCCACTACTTGCTTCCGATCCTTTAAGTAGCTTTCCAGTAGTTTGAGCGATGAACAGGTCATACCGTACTGTCTGAGCTTCCTCAATAGAAACTTGTGGTCCACGGAGTCAAAGGCTTTTGCCAGGTCACAAAATATAGCGCATGATTTCATTTTGCGTGATTTCACGCCTTGTATCCCAGTGATCAATGCCAAGATTGCTTGTTCAGTATTTCGGTGCTTCCGAAAACCATGTTGTGATTCGGAAAAGCGATCATGAAACTTGGCATACAATTGGGAGTGCAGCAACCTTTCAAAAACCTTGGACAAAACTGGCAAGAGAGAGATTGGACGATAAGAACCTGGGTCACTTTTCACCCCCTTTCCCTTGTACAACGGTAACACTCGAGCAACTTTCCAACTCTTTGGAGTAATCCCACTACTGATTGCCTCATTGACAAGTAATGTCATTGGTTTGCATACTTCATACCTTACGTACTTCAAAATCTTGTTTGAGATCAAATCCAGTCCGAAACTTGTCTTGCTTTTAAGATTTTCCATTGCCAAGAGAACTTCCACTTCCGAGACTTTCCGAAATTCAATTGATCCAGTACTTGTTACATCCGGGGGTTCATTGTTCGCTTCGAACTTAACGTTGGATGCGATGTGCTTGAAATACTTGTTGAAAGACTCGGACCTCGCCTCGCCTTCACAAGAGCCGTCGGGAAAAAACATTTTACTTGGAATGTCATTGGAAACTTTGCGATCCAAAGTTTCGCCTATCATCTGCCATTTTCTTTTGGTGGTTTCTGCTCCCATGATCTTCGCCTGTAACCATGACGCTTTAGCCTTTTTGATTTCACGCGTCAAATTTCTTTGGAGGGCTCGATATTTCTCATGATTAGCCTCATTTTTCGTCTGCTTGAACTTTTTATACGCAGCTTCTTTTCTTAACCGTCTTCTCCTCAAGTCCTCCGTAAACCATTGGTTAAGAGCCCTCTTGGGTTTCCTCTTTTCATGGGATGCACAGTGGCGATGAATGGATTCAGTTATCTTTTGGGTCAGCTCTTGCACCTTTTCATCTAGGGTTTTACTTGTAGAGTCCTGCCACCAACGCAACCAATTGCTTTGCTTCAATTCGATCCGAACCTTCTCAAGTTTTTCTGGAGTTTGTGTGAACTGAAATTGAGTTTGCGGTGGAAGGATGTTGCACGCCTTAAGCATTCTGATTTCAATTAGAGCATGGTCTGCGAAACCTCCACGTTCTTTGCATTGAAGCCTGCAATTTGAGTACGCAATATCAATCAAAGTGGAAGAATGAGGGGTGATCCTAGTCGGGAAATCCACGTACTGGTTCAGACCATTCCCCAACATCATGTTTTCCAACCGATCCCGAGCTGTGTTACTCGACAGAAAGTTGACATTCACATCCCCAATGATCAATACGTCCCCACATTGGTTAGTAAACCATGTCTTTAGTTCCGTCAAAAAAACGTTCAAGGGACCATCCGGGGGGCGATACACATTCAATATTGTTGTTCCTTGCGTTCGGATAGCTTGAGTTTCTATTACACCCTCAATAAATGGCGATTCCAAATGCTCATAGTCGAGTCTTCTGTGTACCCACAGTCCGACACCACCACCTCGACGTTTTTTCCTTTGTTTTGCCACTAAGGGATGAAATCCGATAACGGAATAATTCATAACCGACGAAAGTTTCCAAATTTCTTGAACGCATACGATATGGAAGTGATTCGACTCAATAAACTCTTTCACTTGGACGTACTTTGGACTCAATGCTCTCACATTACATGACAATATAAGCAGTTCTCTCGCAGGGCCGCCGCTAATTTTCTCATTCATTTAATTAAAATTGTCCCCCTATAATCTCTGCACCCGACGATATAAATCTGCATCACAGCTATGAGAAAAATGAAATCGTGTGATCACATTTTGGATTAGATAGACGAAGTTACAGACTGTATGTTTACATATGGGATACAATCAAAAGCATGCTATAGTTCATTGAATGTGACGAGGAATATATTTGACATTTGATTCTATTGAATCGGCCATTTACTTTGAGGAAGCTCGCTGAATTCTCGTTCCCCACTCAGCTTAGTTTTCAACACAAGCTGATCTCCTTGCCAAGCTACGCGAGTTTTGGTCCCATCTTTCCTTTGTCTGATTGCATAAGCCACTCCCTCAAGCAACATCGCTTTTTCTTTCAGATGGAATGGGTATTCTTGAGAATACCTTTCACCCTTCAGATCGGCGTTTTTCAAACCTTTCAAGAATTGAAACTTTTCTCCTATTGTTTGAAATCGAAGAAGTATAGGTCTCTTCACATTTGAATTGGAGTCTTGAGCCTTTTTTACAGCCATCCTTGAAGGCCGAATCCTCCGAACGAAGTCGATAGATTCACTCCTCAGGTCAGCAGCCTTTGCGACTGTTGAGACATATCGACGAAGAGACTCCAACGTTTCCATATCTTGTCCATTCTCCAAAATAGGCTGCAGGTTCCAAATGATAACTCCTCGTTTGGCCTCTTGGCAATCCTTATGGAATTTGTCGTTCTCCAAAACACGGACTCGCTCGCGAAGTTGAAGCACTTCACCTTTGAGGACAGAATTTTCTTCTTGAAGCTTTCCATACATGGCGCGGAAAACATTGAAAAATGTCCGCTGAAATTCTCCTTCTTTCATCTTGCCGTCCTTTTTGAGAACCTCCTCAATTTCGTCAAACAGATCAAGAACATGATCGCCACTTGCCTCCTCCCCACACCTCTCCACATAGTCCTCGTCTTGTTCGTACTCCTCGTCTTCACCAGAGCCGCAATCTCCAATCAAATTGTCTCTGGTCTTTCTGTGGTCAACTCCATTTGTTGAGAGGGTTCCCCCTCGCCGAGTCTTTTTGGTTCCCTTCGGAGTTTCCGATGGCGGGGGCGAGTTGACACGCTTTCCAGATCCACCAGTTCCATCCGCACGAGATCCTTTCTCCTTGCCTATAGTAGTTATCTTATTTTTCGCCATTTCGATGTTCACTTAACTACGAAAGACTTCAGAATCAATCCACTCTTACACATCAACAAATCAGACTCGAAAAAAGCTGAGAGCAACCCCTCGTCAGTTGTCTAATGAGCGATCAACGCAATCTCGAAACTTTTGACAAGTTGTTCTTCGTGAATCTGACCATATGGTTCTGATTAGCTTATATTGCGGTGTTCTCTGACCTTAATAGGTTATGAAGAAGGCTAGTCCCATGTCCCTGGGTTATCGTGTACCTCGAAAATCATTTCCAAAATCGAGAGATTTCACACGCACATTAAACACAGCTGACAGCACAGATTTGGCTTTAACATGCGAACTTTTAGGTGAAATTCCCTCATTATAAGAGCTTGTTTTTATTTTTTTGCTTCCTTTTTTTTGTTGTCTTGGATTTTTTGACTTTCAAACTCTAAAAATTTCACTAAATTAAATACATGCCATAACGCTAAAAAAAGGAACAAAAAGCGCCTCATCTTCTCTTTTGACATTTCGACGCTTGCTGGGGTGGAGACATTAAAATATTATTGTAATCCACTAGATTACTTACCTCTACCCATCATTAGGTTTTGCTCGAAACTTAAAACTGATAAATATGAAGCATTAGCTAGAAACCACGACTTTTTTCGTAAAAATGCACCGCTCCTTTGAAACCGCCATCGAAGGAAATAATAACCTCAAAACATAATTTGCAAACAAACTTCATTAACAACATAAAAAAGTTAATAATAGCATTTGTAATTCAGCAACAAGTGTACCCAGAAATATTGTGCATCAAAAGAAAGTGGTTTAAAAACCCGAAATTTACAAAAATCAATTAGCAAATTGATGGTTGACTGCGATTATATTCGACAATTGTTGTTCTATTTGAAAAGCAGCGAGCGTGTTTGATCTTATTAATAAAAGTCGTTGTTCCTTGAACAAAAACAGTTTTTATTTATTTAAAACTTTCCAGTTTTTAAAAAGGTGTAGGTAGTTGTTTTTTTTGGCACAATGAACATGAGGAGTTTTCCTTTCTCACGCGACTTTGCTTGTGTCCCCATGTTACCAAAAATTCATGCTTTGATTTATAGCTTAAACTAGTGCACTAACTTGAACAGTGTGACAATCTAAGGTTATGACCAGGGTTACAAATTATGGATGTAAAATACATTTTACAATGTAATTACCAAAATCTGCGGTTTTTGTCCAAAATTACGTAAACTCTAACGAAATTTGGGAAAATTGCCTGTTTTAATGAAAATGATAAAAAATATTGTTTGATTTTACGTCAAAGCCAAGATAAAGAAGCAAGAATATCCAGTGTATTGCATTTGTTACTAATTATATTTAGTTTATCGTAAGGCCTGGTTTGTAAATGGCATTTTACATTGTAGTTACAAAAATGTCCAATTTTTGTGTAAAACTACAAAAATTGTAAAACGCCTGTTCCTGTTACATTATTTCTCAAAAAAACTACCAAAAATAATACAATTTTTGGCGATTTTTTTACATAAATTTGGGGCCCTGGTTATGACTTCTCACTTTGCAAGAGACACATGGTGTTCTTTTTGAGAGGTAATTCCATCTTTTCCAATATTTCTGTGCTTGGGTGATAAAATAGGCATATATCTGGATATCAGTCAAAATTTCAAACTTCTAGGAACAAGGATCATTGTTGAGTTATCGTTGATGCTTCGCCGTAAGTGGTTTTACAATTCTGCATTAAAAAAACTCAACATTCTTTAAAACTTGCATAAGGAAGTTTTTCAGAGCTCTTCTTGAAGACTATTTTTATTTTGCTCTGGAAAGACACCACTAGTTACGAACTAAAATTGTGTAGAATCCCTCGTTTGTTTTATATTTGTATGTCGGAAAAAGAATAAAACTTAAACATTTTTTAGGATTCATTTCGCTATAAAAGAAACTTGTAGCTGGAGACATTGTCCTTTTGCTCCATGGGTCAGTCCTCGTTAAATACCAAGTCTCCTAGCGATGGCCGCAATAAGACCCGCACCTTTGCCACTGCCATCGTCACTCAAAAACGACTCCCCCTTCCATTCGGGGTAATATTTACGGATGAAATACTCCATACGAGCTTTCAGGGTGGGATGGCATTTATAGAGGGATCCCGTCACAGCGATGTGTCCCTCTTGGGTTCTCATTCGTCGCAAGAATACGGCCATGGGTATGCCCACGAGTAGAGCTGCTCGTTCGGAGATGACCACACAGATATGTTGAACAATCAGTGCATCATCTGGAGAGCAATTGGCAGAGAACTTCTTCAACACATTGATTGTTCTCTCCGTTGATTGGTTCAGATTATCCTCCACCACTTCGGTCAGCATTGTCGAAGGAAATGCGTCCTTGATCAAAAGTCCCTCCACATCTTGGCATGGAAACAAAAGTCGCTCTTTGTTCATGCCCACCATGACAATCCGGGCAAGTTCTCCAATGTACTTTCCGGCAAAATATTTTTCGTACGTGAAGCTTTGAGGCAAAAGTGAGGAAACGTCGATGGCTTTATCAAATTGGGTCTTGATAAAATCGAGGCAACCATTGTCCCCAAATGCACCAAATTCTGCAACAGGAAAGCGTGAAATTTCCTCAAGGCAGGTTATGATAACAACGCCAAATCAGGATTTTTTGCTTGGGTAAAATGTACGGCATTGTCGGAAATTATTTTTCGATTGATCATCATTCATCAGGAATGTAGATTTCAGAGTCTCAATTGATATGTTTTTTTTCATGCATTTGCAAAGTAATTTTATTTGGAATTTTCTTAATGAAATTAAGTTAAAAGACCTCATTTCTGACGAACTTAAGAAAACGAGACCAAAAATGATTTGCACTGGAAAACAAGCGAGGCTAAAAATTTGTGACCCCCCCCCCAAAAAAATGCATTCGACCACATAAAAAATAAAAATAAACCGTGTCAATATTCAAGTTATTTGGTTTCTCTCAAGTCTATCTGCAATTTATAAGGCTCAACAGACTTACATTTTTTGACAGAAATCTGCACCTCTGCATATCACAGTCTAAACTAACCTGGATCGATGATGACATTTTTGCAGTCGTATTTGCCTCCATGCCAACGCAACACATTTTCGGAGCGCTCAAAATATGCTCCATTACATCCGGTGCCAAGAATCAAGCCAATGCATGTGTTGGGCCGATCGTAGGCTCCTTTGACCAGGGTTCCCGTGGTATCATTGAGGATAGCAACGACCTCGATGGTAAGATTCTTTTGATTGTCGGGCTTGACCTTGGCCAAGGAATGGTTCAGTAGACCCACCACATCTTTGCCAACGACACCGGGGCAGTTAAAGGACTTGGTCCAAGAGACTAGGACCCCTTGGTTCAAGGCCGTTTGCGTCATCGGAAACGAAAAGGTGAAGCCTAGGGGCAATGATTGGCAAGAATCGCCCAAAGCTAGCTTGTCGGTGAAGTCATAGATACAAACGGCTAAGAAGTCGAAAAGATCTTCCCCCGGGCCTAAACGCTTCTCTTCTGGCACCTGATAGTACTGGACTTCTTCGCGAACAATCTTGCCCGCTTTCATTTCTAACAAGATCACTCTGAAATTTGTCCCTCCCAGATCAAGGGCCAAAAATTGGCCTTCCTCTGTGCCATTGATCAAATCGGGAACGTAGGTGTTTTCCATTTGAAGTGAGGAGCCCTCCAATCCATTCTTCATGCCCGTTTCTAATTCCGTCTCGAAAACCTCGAGAACCCGATCTGATCGCTGATCGTCCAAAATGAAATCCGATAAAAAGGTGCTCACACGTTGACTTAGGATATTGTCCGTCAGCTTCAGTGTTGGAACCTCCATCTTGAATGGATTCAATCTGGAGACAGAAGGAAAATCAACTCAGTATGGAGAAAAGTGGAACCTGTTTTTGTAAATATTGCAGGTTTTTTTATTGTGTGATTGTGTACATTTTCTTTGGACTCATTTCCCATTCGAGGAAATGTGCATAGCTTTCGATCCCGCTTGGAGTGCTTGCTCTTCATCGTCATCAATTTCTTCTTCCTCTTCGTCGTCATCATCGTCGTCGTCGTCATCATCATCATCATCGCCTTCTTGACTGTCATCGTCGTGATGCTGCTGACTCTCATTGAGATTCAATCGCTTATTAAATCCATTAAGGTGTGGAATGGGATTCGGGTCCTCTCGTAATTCTTTTCCCGTTAGCTTGCGGTAGATGTAGGGCCAAAGCAGACCTTGCTGATCCAGGGGAGCTTTCCGTTTAATACTGTCGCCGAGGCTTTCCAAGAGACTTCGGCTCTCGAGACCTAAACTTGGATCTCGAAGAATCAGATCTTGTCTTTGTTCTAGGATGCGGTCAATCTGATTCAACGCGTCCTGGGATAAGCATGGATCCACCACACACGTGTAGGCCATCATCATGGGTTTCCCATAATCATAGGCGTTAGTTTCTAGTGGCGGCACAACCCAATAGGCCAAGCAATCGGATTTGGCGGCCGAGAGGTTCAACCCCAAAGGTTTGAAAATCATCCCAATACAAGGCGAATAAGTGGCGTCATTGGCGCCCAATAACTTGACTTGGTGGGCTAATTGAGCTTCGACATCGCGGAGCGTGGGCAGAGGTTTGGGTAGGTTGGAAGGACAACTTTTGTACCACCCAACCAAAACTAAATGCTTGCTGTAAATGGCATTGTAAATGTCGAACTCGACCTTGGCACTCTTATCGGGCTCGGCGTTGGTGTCACCGATACCCAAACACGGGAAGGCATGCGTGATAGCGAGATTGTGAGCATTGATGTCCCATTGTCCGGCCAAATAGCCGCAGGTCGAGGCCACAGGGTGACATTGAGCGTGGAGCTCAATAATGAGCAAGGCCGAGGCCGATACGGACACGTTAAAGGGTTGAACGCGCGATTTGTCGGTGAAGGGATCGGTTTCTACGTAGATATCGAGGTCATCCGACGGCTGTTTCTCGCCCAATTGCGAATGTCGAATGATGGGCGCCAATCCCGCGCCCAAATCCTTCTCGAGCTGTTGGCAGCCTCGTCGGAGGTCTTCGGCCAATTGAGCCTCCTGAGTGGCCAGCCGTTGGGCCTCTTCCGCATCGCGTTGAGCCTTCAGTTTGGTCCATTGGCTCTTAAAATGGTCCATCTTTCGACCTTTGTACTTGACACTGGCCCAACCGCAACCGGATTTCTTGGCCGGGTTGACGATTTTCTTGCAATAAATGGCCCAAGCCGACGGGTTATTAAACACGAGACCCGTCTCTTGGGAGCGAATCTTGCCCACGGGCATCAGGTCGCCCTTGAATGTCTGTCCCAAGTACTCAATGGCCATGACCCCTTCGCCAGCTTCGATGATGCCTTCCTGGAGCAAAATACCTAAAGTGAGCTTGCCGGAGCGGCCATCGTCGAATTCACCAATGCTGTCGTCGTCGTTTTGATTGGTGTGCGGGTTGGAGGGAGCCTCAGATTCGGCGGTGCTAGGGGCGGTGCCTGGCGTGGGGGGCGTATCTTCGCTCTCGGAGGAAGAGGATCCGGGCATGGACACTTTGGGGATGTTCAGGATGGCGCCGGAGGAAGGTTGGCCGGAACCGCTTCCATTCTCACCTTCGCTGACCGGATCGTCACTCATCTTGACAGATGTGATGATTTGATGGCGGTTTCAGAGATGGTCGGTGATTATACCTCCAAAGGGCCCGATCCTGGTGAGAGTGTTTGGGTGGAGAACCGCGAGATGGTTTGGGATGGTTGACGGATGATGGAAAAGATGCAAACCAAGCCTGCGAGCTAACTTACGGCAAAGACGGCTTGGGCTGATATAATATATCTAAAGACTCACAACCTTGCCATGACATCTGTTGGTTGAAATTGTTAAAAGTGACTCTGTGCGCAGATATGCCTGAAGTATAGAAAGTGCATCTGCTTGTTCACTCTCGGCTCAATTTTTGTTGCAAGTCTGACCCTAATTCATAAACCAACAACTCAGTGGCGTTTCCTAGGGACCTCTAATCTCTGAACTAAATGAATCAGAAGAGTCGATTCTTTCTCAAATGTCATTAAGTAATCTAGAAGAATCTCAACTCTTTCAAGCCAGACATCTCCAGTCGACCATTGTGAGCCCAACTCCGAGCAAAACAGAGAAGAAAGGAGCTGACCGGCAGCAACAGCCACATTAAAGCCAAAGTACGTAGAGAACAGAGGAGGGGAGAAAACCTGTTTTCCTCAATGGGAAGAAATTCTCAAATGCAACGGGATAGTACATTTCATAACGGACTGCGCTCTTGGTGTCAACGACGACAACAACCATGAGTGACAAAGTTTGAATCCACTGGCAACAGATGCCACGGCAGTTGTGTGTATCTGGTCGCTTCGCGACTTATATCTGTGCTTACGGAAAGCGAGCGACTAGACTAATTTGCACACAGGCGGAGAGCGCCATCTGTTGACGGCTTCGGCGGGTTGATTTGGGTTCGTATTGGGGTCGAAGGACCCATTGGTAAACCAAACGAGCTGGATGGAAGGAACATTTCTGGCCAATAAACTTTGCATTTTGGGACTAGACACCACAAATCAAAGAGCACGTCCAATGACAAATATAGTGAACAAACGCCCTGTGTTTGACAATATCTTTGAAAATGGTGTCTCCTCCTTCAAGAAAAAGCTAGGCTCGTTTGAGACTTTGTTCAAATTTTAGAGATCTACCGAAAATTTACGTATGTTGGTACTGCAGTACCATTAAAACATTACAGAACTTTATAAGAGGATCTGATATTGAAGCCATGACATTTCAATGTACTAGTTAAAACAGTGAAGCGAAGCACACAGATATATTCTAGCCAAAAAGCCACAACTTCTGTTCATATGTTCTATTATTTATTTCAACAATTAAAACCATTCAGTTTGACTGGATCTCGAGTGGATGAGGGCTGAGACTGCCTCGGCCACTTTCTCCCATCAGCCATTAACAACACGGGCTGATGAAGTGGCTTCGTGGACTGATACGAAATGGCGGTACACACCTAACACCAACTTTATCGGTCCTAAACCACCGGCACCGATACCCCTCGTTTTTGCAGGAACCTCACGGACGTGAAATACAGGCCAAACAGCACCACACTGACTCCCAACATGACTTTAATCTTGAAGATCTCATGCTCACGCGATTGCGGCTTCTCGAACAAGTGTTCCGTGAATCCGTGGCCCACACGAGGTGACCCCTTTTTCCGCACCCAATCTTCCAGCGAATCCACGGGTTGCCCGCGCACGTCTTCCGTGGCTCCGTGTCGCCGAATCGATCGCAAATTACTAGCCCGTAACATATCCTTGGCCATTTTTTCGGACCATGGTCGCGCTCCAAACACGGTTTTTCGCGTGGTCCAAGCTACTTCCACATCTTCGGTCCTTTGCTTCAACGACTTTTCAATGCCTTCCATACGATCGTACTCGGCCCTCAACGAAGCCTGTTTGAGCACCTTGTAGGCCTCTTGGACTTGCATAAAGGCCGCGCGGGCCTCGGGATCGGGATTGCGGTCGGGATGGAGAGCCTTGGCGTGTCGGAAGAAGGCCTCGCGAATCTCGGTGTTGGTAGCGTCGGGCGTCAACCCAAGGAGCTCGTAATGCGTCAGAGCGGGGGCGGGCACGGGGGTTCTGGAGGCGCGCGCGGAACTCGCGAGACCCCCGGTTACGGACACCCAAGGACGTGCAATGGGAGGGTGTGCAACGCGGCGAATGAGAACCGCACTCATGGTATTTTAGGATGTTGGCGTGAAATCCGTCATGGGACGATTGACATCAGGGGTTTTGCTCAATTGTTTTTGAACATGTGTATCTTTGTTGACACTCGAAAATTCAGCGCTGCCAGATGTTTTTAGATGAAGACTGCATGCTAAGAGGTGTTTGAAAATAGTACTCTTTGGAAAAAGAATCTCATATCGCTATTTTTAGAGGAAAGTTGTTGTTTTCTTTATCTTGAAGACTTTTGTAGATGCATTTTTTGCTTTTTTAAAGAACACGTCTAGAAATATGTAACCATGGTGACGAATAGGGACGGGCAAATAGTGTAAAAAGATTTTTGGTAACATAAAACCATTTTTCTGCACTTTTGCACCTTTCACCTTTATTTGCACTTTTTATTTACGTTTTTGGCCAAAATTGACAAATTGTTAAGAAAATGTAGTGGCTTTTGAAAAATTTTTTAGTTTCAAGATCAAATTTTGAACTAGTCGAAAAAGCTTACATTTGCAATCAACCATTCTTAGCACCTTGAAGAAATATGTGCATTTCAGACGCAAACCTCACACTTTATTCACCATCTTGCTTTAACTATAACATCCTGTTTACTAAACTGAACATTAGACAAAAGAATCTCATTGCATTCAACCAACAAATAGCAAACCTAAAGAAACTCATGTTATGGTAATGGAAGTATCTACTAACAATAAAGATTGCGGAATTAGGTTTGCTGCCTACAAAGATCGCTATTTCTAAAAAAGGCCGTTATAAACTTAAAATCATCAAGCTAAGGATACATTAATGTAGCAGTACACATTGTTTAATTGACTTGAAGATATTACTTTTAAGTTCCGAAAGTTTTTGAGAACAGTTTTGATGTGATGAGACAATGAATGCCACATTTGAAATTGAGTTCTGGTAATTAGGCTATGGGCCAAATATTGAAGTAATGCACCTAAAAGCATGCTTAAAACACATTTATGACTAGGGACGGGCAGAAAGTGCAAATAATCTTACCCTTTTAGTTACCAAAAGTTGCAAAAAATGTACCCAAAGGTGCAAAACAAAGTGCAGAAAAATGTTGAAAGTGCAAATAAATGTCAAAAAAGAGCAAATAAATGTCGAAAAAAGAGCAAATAAATGTCGAAAAAAGAGCAAATAAATGTCAAAAAGAGCAAATAACTTGCATTTGAACTTAAAACGTCATTCGTGGAGTACCCACGGCTCCTAATTGAGCAGGAGAAGTCATTTACAAGTTCTAAAGACATTTGAGACCAGTTTGAGGTGAAGAGACAATGCTGCACAAGTAAAAGAGTTCTATTAATAAGGTCACTAGCAAAAAGGATGTAAAATCATGAAAAATACTCTAGTCAACAATCTTCTGAATTTTTCATTCCTAAGGTGGTCTCGTGGATGTATGTACCCAAAATATTGTCGAAATACAGTTAAAGATTGTTTTATATGGCTTTACATCACTCTGTTTTTGTCCTTCAAGTTGTTCAAAAATAGACATTGAAAATTGAACAGAAAAATACCCACGTGTGCCTAACAATTACATCAAAGAAAATAGTCATAAATAGGGACGGGCAAATAGTGCAAAAAGATTTTTGGTAACATAAACCCATTATTCTGCACTTTTGCACTTTTCACCTTTATTTGCACTTATTATTTACGTTTTTGGCCAAAATTAACAAATTGTTAAGAAAATGTAGTGGCTTTTGAAATAATTTTTAGTTTCAAGATCAAATTTTGAACTAGTCGAAAAAGCTTGCATTTGCAATCAACCATTCTTAGCACCTTGAAGAAATATAAGCATTTCAGACGCAAACCTCACACTTCATTCACCATCTTGGCTTTAACTATAACATCCTGTTTACTAAACTAAAGATTAGACAAAATAATCTCATTGCATGCAACCAACAAATAGCAAACCTAAAGAAACTCATGTTATGGTAATGGAAGGATCTACAAACAATATTGAAAGCAGAATTAGGTTTGCTGTCTACAAAGATCGCTATTTCTAAAGAAGGCCGGTATAAACTTAATATCATCAAGCTAAGGATACATCAATGTAGCAGTGCACATTGTTTAATTGACTTGGAGATATTTCTTTTAAGTTCCAAAAGTATTTGAGAATAGTTTTGATGTGATGAGACAATGAATGCCACATTTGAAGTTGAGTTCTGGTAATTAGGCCATGGGCCAAATATTGAAGTAATGTCACCAAAAACATGCTTAAAGCACATTTATGAATATTTTCTTTGATGCAATTGTTAGTTAGGCACACGTGGGTATTTTTCTGTTCAATTTTCAATGTCTATTTTTGAACAACTTGAAGGACAAAAACAGAGTGATGTAAAGCCATATAAAACAATTGCTAAATATATTTCGACAATATTTTAGGTACATACATCCACGAGACCACCTTAGGAATGAAAAATTCAGAAGATTGTTGACTAGAGTATTTTTCATGATTTTACATCCTTTTTGCTAGTGACCTTATTAATAGAACTCTTTTACTTGTGCAGCATTGTCTCTTCACCTCAAACTGGTCTCAAATGTCTTTAGAACTTGTAAATGACTTCTCCTGCTCAATTAGGAGCCGTGGGTACTCCATGAATGACGTTTTAAGTCCAAATGCAAGTTATTTGCTCTTTTTTGACATTTATTTGCTCTTTTTGACATTTATTTGCTCTTTTTTCGACATTTATTTGCTCTTTTTTCAACATTTATTTGCTCTTTTTTCGACATTTATTTGCTCTTTTTTCGACATTTATTTGCTCTTTTTTGACATTTATTTGCACTTTCAACATTTTCTGCACTTTGTTTTGCACCTTTGGGTACATTTTTTTGCAACTTTTGGTAACTAAAAGGGTAAAATTATTTGCACTTTCTGCCCGTCCCTACTCATTTGCATACAAATATATTGCGATACAACAACAACAACAACAACAACAACAACAACAACAACAACAACAACAACAACGGGCCCAGTGGAATGGATCGCGAATCTGGCAGTTGTCTTTAAAGATAACGGAAGCCTCCGCATTACAGAAGATCTGAGAGGGTTAAATTCGGAGCTTCATGACACTCATGTGCCTATCCCCACCCACGAAAGCATCAGGGCCAAATTGACCGGATGCGTCATATTTTCCAAACTAGATTTCACTCAAGTTTTCCACCAACTTTAACTGGATGAGGAGTCTAGGCCCCTTACGGTGTTTCGTTCAGGAGGACGCCTTTACAGATACAAGCGCGTATCGATGGGTCTGAAAACGGCCTCTGGCGAGCTCGCCGCCGCCACTCTCGTTTTTAATAAAGGTTCAGTACACCCGAGATTGAACGGACCCGAATTCTTTACATGGACTCTTGAAGAAAAATGATTAGCGGTTGTTCAAAATTAAACTTCGGCATATTCAAAGAGCATAATTATAAGCTCTAAGCCTTTTACTAGCCATTTATCCCCTTAATTCATATGGATTGAGATTGACACCGGAATCTTCGACTACCTTGGAGTTTTTGACCTTCATGCTTTTAGTAAGAATGGCAATGAAAACTACCTTCTGGCAACTTTGCTACCAAATTTCAATGCCGATGGAAAGCTAAAAGAGAGGGTGTATGGATTTTGAGCCTGACTTTTTTGAAATATTCATATTATAGAAAATTAGATATCCTACAGGTTGATATATAATACTGTTCATTAGATATTCTGTTGAGAATCTGTCGGGAATTGGAAATATTGGAAAAGTGTAAAATATCTTTTTAAGAAACTAAGGTTGAACATTATGAAGATGCGGTATTGACGCGGTAGTCAAGAGATGCGAGGTATGTCACAATAAACGATTGGCAATGTAGTCAAAAATTTGAATTGCCATTGAGGACAAAACCTTTGAAGCAAATTGTTTTTGCTTCTTTGAGCCGAAGTGGATCCTTAGTGGGTCGTTTCAGGTATCGATTCAGGCCAGAGTAAAAAAGTAATTTGTCAAATTTTCTGTCAGTACATTTTTCTCCCAATTTCTTTAATTTAAGCCTATGAGGGTCTATTCCTTAATGATAAACTCATTAGTCATTACCTCATTCCCTGATTTTTAAGCTTGAACGTACGTCATTCCCGTCACTCCATCAGTGTCTCAAGCCTAACCATTTTTACAGCCCCTTTTGGTTGCCAAGCTCTGTTAGAAACTTCAGAGGACCCAAATTGGTAGTGGTGTATTTCGAGTTAGGAGCGCTATCATTTTTGACTCCAAGTTTAATTGCTATTAAAAAACGCAACTGTATTGAATCCTTTGACAAAAGACCTAAGCAAGGACGAATATGGCAACACTCGAAGCAAAATCGAGTTCAAGTTCCATCATAGCAAGGATGGCTCAAGCCAGAATTACTTTCAAAATACACACTGGGTCCGATTAGAACAATGAAAATTAAACGGAACAATATATTTGTTGCAAAAACCTCACATTTTAGTACAATGATCGGACCCAGTGTGTATTTTTGAAATTCGTCCTGACGTACAGTGGTCCCTGATCATAGTTATTGCTGATGGACTTCAAGTTGGCAGTGCTGCCATATTTTACTAGGACATTCGATTTCTTGCCTTTAGAGAAGTCAAGTTGGCATCTCTTTTTTGACCCTAAAGGACCAATATGACAAAACTATGCCCAAAACCAACTCGAAACACATCAGTACTAATTAACCCTGCCTTAAATGTCAGTGTTTACGCGCTGATCAGCGCTACCTGTGATCAAATCAAAACATAGTTGCCAGATGTTTATTTGTAGTGCCATTCTTTGGGACAGTGGTAAACATCATGTTAACAATCAAATTTCTCCAAAATGTGCGCCTTAGATAACATAATGCCATTGTAAAGAAATAAACTACTGAAAAAAGAAAAAATCCTGAACTTTTGTGTAAGGGTGGCACTAATACCACTCCAACAGGTGGCAACCATGTTTCAATTTGATTACAGGGGGCGCTGATCAGCGCGTAAACACTGACATTTAAGGCAGGGTTAATTGGTGCCTTGCTTTAGATTGGGTTGGCCATCTACGTTTAAGGTCAATGTTCTTTTGTTAAATTAATCTTGATAATCAGAGAGGAACGGGCTTTTAAATCTCAAAATTTTAAATCTCCTGAGTTTTTCAGCTAAATCAGTGTTCATTTCTCCGTTGATTAGATCATATTTAAGGCTGTTGGAGATATTTTTAAAGTTATTTTTCAAGTAGCCTCACGCATTTTTTAGCTCCTAAAACGGATAAAAAATATAAAAGGGATGCTTGACAATGTAAAGTGTATTTCGCTCGTCTCAAGAACGCAACCTCGACCGGAATTGAGTGGCAAACCCTGCCAAAGCCTATCGGGCCTTACTTTTGTTGATGTGTCATTTTCACATTGGTGCATTCGTTCAGACAGAAAAATGAACCTGACATTTTAAGTGTACTCGTGAGACTCTTTTCCATCGCACGTTTTTGAGCCCACCCACTCATCGATCCCTTGTCCTCGGTGCACCTGCCCATCCGTGCACTCAACCGGCATCCGACATGAAAGCCTTGATTTTAGTGGGAGGTTATGGCACCCGTTTGCGCCCACTCACTTTATCTCGACCCAAACCCTTGGTGGAGTTCGCCAACAAACCCATGTTGCTCCATCAGATCGAGGCTTTGGTCGAGGCTGGTACCACCCACGTAAGATATTCAAGAATTTCTTTTAAACCCTTGATTCGGATGCTGACTAAGAGAGAACGACTTTTTTGTTTAGGTTGTCTTAGCCGTGTCGTATCATGCGGATGCTTTGGAGTCGGAAATGGCGCAGGAAGCTCAACGATTGGGTATCACCATCACGTTTTCCCACGAGACGGAACCCTTGGGCACGGCTGGACCTTTGGCTTTAGCTCGTGATGTCTTGCAACAAGGCGATCACGGCGATCATGATGAACCTTTCTTTGTGCTCAATTCCGATGTGATTTGCGATTTCCCTTTTCAAGCCATGTTGGACTTTCATCGAAACCATGGCAAAGAAGGCACCATTGTGGTGAGTGGTTATGAGTGAGTCAATGAATGAATGAATGAATGAATGAATGCCAATTCATGGAATCCTAGTATGATGATTGTGAAGCAGTCGCTTAATACTTTTGATAAAATGATTCTTTAGATTTTGTTGTGAAGGAATGTGGCCTTTGTCATCTGAAAAGAACGAAGATTGGCTAATTTCTGGTGGCACGGTGTACTTTTCTGTTAAAAAATACGATTGAAGTTAAAAAGTTGAATACTTTTGGTCAGAAGCAATTTGGGTGTAAGGTCTCTTGTTAGTTTTTGTATCCAAAGTTATTTTTACGTAAATTAGGAAACACGATGTACTGAATTTATAATTCGGTCAGCGAGATTTTTTTTGATCTACCTAGATTCTTTCTATTTCCGAATTTTCTTATTTCCAAATCTGAGTGTATCATGTTGAATTAGGAGGCTTCTTTTATCTCTACTGAGCCCAGAATTGAAGCTTTTGCTGTGATTTCTTTTACAGCTTTAAAGTTTCAGCTTGCTTTAATTAATTTAAACGATTCAAAATCTGTAAAGAAATAACGCCATCCTAAAAAAGTATGAATTGAATGTCATTATTTCCTCATT
Organism: Tigriopus japonicus; assembly: GCA_010645155.1. NCBI lineage: Eukaryota > Metazoa > Arthropoda > Copepoda > Harpacticoida > Harpacticidae > Tigriopus > Tigriopus japonicus. The sequence goes on from CM021319.1 coordinate 2,345,227, forward strand.
AGCTGTAATGACTTGTAAGGATCCACGGTTTCAAATCAAACCAATTATAAATACAAACAATTATTTTGCCTTTTAAGAACGAACAATACATACAAAATTATTCATATTTGATAGGTGACCCGCGTGGATGAGCCCAGCAAATACGGTGTGGTCATCTATCACCCAGAAACCGGCCAAATCGACAAATTCGTGGAAAAGCCCCAAGAGTTCGTCTCGAACAAGATCAACGCCGGTTTGTACATGTTTTCGCCCAAAGTGCTATCACGCATTCAAGTACGTGGGGGTCTTTTTAACGTAACAGTTTTGCATGACCCGATTTCAAAACGTTGTCAATGTCGATTCCTTACAGCTCCGTCCCACAAGTATTGAGAAGGAAGTGTTTCCGATTATGGCTAGTGAAGGGCAATTACATTGCATGGAACTGGATGGGTTTTGGATGGATGTCGGACAGCCCAAAGATTATCTTACCGGGATGTGTATGTACCTCAAGTCCATGAAAGAGAAACACCCGCAACAGCTTCAAACCGGCACCAACATAGTAGGCAACGTCATGATCGTAAGTGCGATTCCTCTCCCGTTAAATCTTTTAGAACCATGCAATAGTTGATATCTAATGAAAAAACATGTCACTTAGGATCCCACTGCCAAGATCGGAGCGCATTGTCGCATCGGACCTAACGTGATCATAGGGCCAAATGTGGTGATTGAAGATGGTGTTTGCATGAAACGAACCACATTGATGAAAGGCTCGCGAATTCAATCCCATACTTGGTTGGACAGTTGTATCGTGGGTTGGCGATGTCACGTCGGACGATGGGTCAGTGATAAAAGGTGAAGAATACCTCATTAAAGATAATATACGTTGAGCGATTGTTCCGTTTGCAGGTTCGCATGGAAAATGTGAGTGTCTTGGGCGAAGATGTGATCGTGAAAGACGAGTTGTACGTCAATGGAGGCAAAGTATTACCGCACAAATCCATTGGTGTGTCCGTGATGGAGCCACAAATCATCATGTGATCAATTATCCACCATTACATTCACCAGACACATATGATATATGACCATAATCTTTTTGGGACCTTCTTCATTTTGTTATACATTTGTTATACAAACATATTTTTGACAATTTGAGCTCTGTTATTTGCCATAGATGTCTCGATTTTCTTAAAATTGAGGCTACTTTTTAAATGTTGAAAAAATGCCAAAACCATGCCAACAGCCAAATAACCTAGAACAATCGGTGGGCTTGAATAATATTTAAAACCAGTTTTGAGAACAAATCAAGAGTTGCTTAGTCACCCTTTCTTGAGTGAAGTTTGTATTGTTTTGTTGAGAAAAAAATAGAAGCCTGATCAAAGCTGGTCAATGGGAGAAGAACCCGTGGAAAACGCCTCCCACTCCTCTTCAATGTGTCTCGTCATCATGGTCTCCAATGCGTAAGTTCCTTTTTGTGGACGATTCCCCCTTCAATCAACGTTTCACCCTCGTTTTAGATCGAAGAGCGAATGATCGATCGATGGGTATCCGCTCATACATCATGGGTGCCCTAATCTGGAGGCACTGGGTTGTCTGGGCCTGCCTGATTGGCGTGACCAACGCGGTGAATGCCTCTCCTCCCCCTCTAATCCGCCCTAATGTCACTTTAGGCCAATTAGGGCGGACCCTCAACGGACAGGTGGATGCCACGACGGAGAAAATCTTCCAATTCAACGTCAAAATCGACACGTTCGACTTGAGCTCGTCGCTTCGAGTGTTTATCTCTTGTCCGAATGCTCGAGCATTTGCTCCGCTCATCGTGATGACCACCCATCAACAAGGCGTGTCATCGTGGCAAATCCCCTTGCCCGTGATCAGTTGGTCTGGTCAGCATCATTATTTCGATTTTGTCAACCGAACCCTTTGCCCATCTCGATATTTTCCGCGGGCATCGAACGACCTGGAGGAATACATGGTGGTGACGATCAGCGTTTCTACTTCCAATCTGACGCCTTTAGATTTCACCCTCCAACTCTATGAACAAAGGGTGTTTCAAGTGAGCATGGATCAGACCTATTCGTTTGATATTACGCCGTCGGCTCCGATATTTTATTACTTTCCTTTCCGTCCGAGTGATATGGACATGCTGCCTTTGCTGATTGTCCGATCAAACAGTTCTCTGTGTATGACTTTGGCCGTTCAAAACGCCACTTGCCCGGTTCACGATTTAGATCGAGCCCTTGAATTCGATGGGTTTTATCAAACCTTGGACACCTTGGCGGGAGCCTCGTTGTCACCCACGCTGTTTCCCGAGGGTGTCTTCTTAACGTTTATGCTGAAAACCGATGATGACGAGTGTGTGAATCGGCATTCGGAGCCTAGTTTGCACAGCGGAACCACCAAACGCATCAAGCGCGTCGAGTTTAAAATTCAGCCCAATGTGACCATGACGGATTATTTGGTGGCTACTTTTGCCACCTTGGTCTTTGTGGGCTTGATCTATCTCACGGTTATTTTTATCTTTTGCATCGTTTGGCTACGACATCGACATCAACCGCAGGAAGACCGAGAAAGTCTAATCCCCGTCAGTAATGATGAAGAGACCTCAGGGGCAAATGAACAAACGGAAGAACCGGTCAATCCAGAAGAAATGGCATCTCAAGATTGTGATCACATCGAAACCATTTCCGAAGATTCTTCGCTGGATGAGACCGATTTGGATGCCTTGGAAGATGCAAATTTCGAAAAAGATGTCTATCGAACCAAGACCACGTTGTATTTGTCAGATTTGGCTCGGAAGAGCCCGCGAGTCTTGGCCAAGAAGTCCGATCTCTATCATTGGAACCTGTGGACTATCGCCATCTTCTACGGCTTGCCTGTCATCCAATTGGTACTTACTTTTCAAGATGTTTCGAATCGGACGGGCAATCAGGACCTGTGCTACTACAATTTCTTGTGTGCCCATCCCTTGGGTTTCCTGGCGGATTTCAACCACATTTATTCGAATATCGGCTATGCTCTCTTCGGCATTCTTTTCATGGCCATAACTTACGTTCGACAAAAGCGTCACAATGCTTTAGCCGTGCTCAACCCGCGAGTTGATAGGGCCTTGGGCATTCCTCAGCATTTTGGCATGTACTACGCCATGGGTTTAGCTTTGGTCATGGAGGGGATCATGAGTGCTTGTTATCACGTGTGCCCCAGTCACAACAACTTCCAGTTTGATACAGCCTTCATGTACACTATCGCGATATTGATTCTTCTGAAGATCTACCAAACCAGACATCCGGATATCAACGCCAACGCGTACACAGCGTTTGGCACTCTGGCCTTTGTGATCTGTCTTGGGGTGATGGGCGTGCTTCACGGTAACGTGTATTTCTGGATCCTATTCACGTCACTTCACGTGCTTTCCAGTTTGTTTCTCAGTCTACAAATTTACTATTTGGGTCGTTTTCGGCTCGATTCCGGAGTGTTTCGAAGACTGTCGTTGGTGTTCTGCAATGACTTTTACGCGCTTCTGTCCGGAAACTGTCGGGCTTTGTTGCCCGTTTATCCGGATCGCTTCATTTTACTACTTGTACTCAATCTAGCGAATTGGGGCCTCTCCGCTTACGGTGTGACCGTTTTGGCTTGGAAAGGCGGTGATTTTGCTTCGTTTCTGTTGGCCATTTTAATCGGCAATGTGCTCTTGTACACGTTCTTCTACATCATCATGAAACTGCGACATGGAGAGCGGATTGGTTTGGAACCGGCTCTATATATTTTGATCTCTTGCGTTACGTGGAGCGGATCCATGTATTTCTTCCTCAATAAGTCCACGAGTTGGGTGTTCTCGCCCGCTCGATCTCGGCACTACAACCAAGAGTGCCAATTATTGGGATTTTACGATAATCACGATATCTGGCACCTGTTATCCTCGCTGAGCTTATTCCTGGATTTCATGATCTTACTTACTTTAGATGACGACCTAAAAGTCACGGAACGAACCCGCATCAAAGTGTTCTAAGACCGTTTTTGCTACAGAGCCATCTTTCAGTATCGAGAATAATTTATCATCTTTCCACAATAACAACAATTTAAAAAAAATATCAAACCATTATTCTGTGAACTTATTCATTTACGTATCTGATGCTGACCAATCCGTAGCGGCATTTCCTTGGTCCTTGACCTCTTGTAGGCTGATGAGCTCCAACTTGCCTCGTCCTTGCGTTGAGCTATTCAACATTTCGTCAATTTCTCGATATTTTCCGGGGTCACAAACGCAAGTTAAAGCCACCACGCCCTCCTCTTCGCCTTCGATCTGTTCCGCTTTGGCCTTTTCTTTCTCAACTTGATCGGCTAATTTGGACAGTTGTCGGCGGAAACTCGAGATACTCGTCCCCGCGGTTAAAGCCGTGACCGGGAAACTGAGTTTGAGCTTCATTTGGGCGCGTTCAATGGGCAAATGGGTCTTGAGTTTACCAATGACCTCCAAGGCTTGTTGCTTGGCTCCGCGATTGGGTTTGACGGCGATGTGACACTCTTTCATGGCCTTTTCAATGAGGGACGTGGGATAAGGTCGTTGATTGTCGGGATTGAGGCATTTTTCGGCGATGATGGCGGCCATGTCCTTGAACACGGCCTCTTGTTGGGCTTGCCGTTCTTTGTCCGAAACTTGAAGGTCGCCTTTGTCTAGCAAGAGCTTGCAAATTTCCAGTTGATCGGCGGTTTCAAAGGCCTTCAAGAGATCGTCCTTCTTGGCCACTTGGCCTTTGGACACGTTGATGAAGACGGTTTGCGCTTGGAGCACTTCATCAATGTCCTTTTCCACGCCTTGACGCCATGAGAGCACTTTGTTCTTGTAGCAGGCGATCTCGAAGCGTTTTCCGGCCTTCTTCATCCTCACCACGGCCACATTGGTCAACAGCTTTTGATTAGTGGGCGTGTTAATGCGAGACATGATGATCTTCTTACTCTCTCGCTGAGTTTGTGTGTAACGACTGAATCAAGTAAGGCAATGTGGTGCAAGAGCAAGACGACTTGAAAACTCATGTGGCCCTCGATCCAATGTCAACAAGGAGGAGTTGCAGACATAAGTTCAAGTCGCTGGGAGAATAAGAACGTTTTGATAGCTCATGATATACAAAAAACGGGAATAATTAGCAGTGGATGGTAAAATATTATTAAAAAAACATCAATCAATTCTCAGAGGTGGGTAAATATCCTAATTTATTTGCTTTTTTTTCGAATTAATGGGAAATATCTTCGAGATTCCGTTCTTCTTCTTATAAAGGTTGACGTTACTAAGCGTGATGACCCTCTTCCTAAATGAAGGAATTAGATACTTTTCTATGGCTCTAGTTTATGAAAAGCAACAGCTCAAATCCATCATAAACTCCCTTCAAACTTACAATGTATCCTTAACCAATCATTCAATCCATCATTGCTCTATTTACATTCCCTTGGTGATTCATGGTCATTAATCAATGCGACGGAATTGAGTCACTCCTTGTTTTGGCTTTTGCGGGTTCTGCTGGTGCATCGTCGGTGGTTCGAGTGGTGTTTGTGGTTCGATTCAATCAGCTGTCGCGGGTCCTTTTTTCATGTAGAATTAGAGATCCAACAACCCATCCGATATCCGAGCCACCAGTCCATCTATCGACGTTCTCTTGCGCCAAAAATTCATCTCCAATCCCAGCCCGTGCCCTCATGACTTGAGCGCGCGCGGGATCGAGTGTTCATCTGCCGTGGGCACGGCCATGCTCATCGGAGGCTCAAACCCGCCCTCCTCGTCGTCGTAATTCGAGGGGGACAGGTTGGTTCCGCCCTCGGTCCTGGTCTCGGCCAAATCCACTATATGATTGAACGTTTTTAGTACTGACGGATTGCTAGAGGGCGGGTAGGCAAGATGATGCCCACTAAGTTGAATTTCCGTGCGCGGACTTTGGACGCGTCCAAGCCGTTGGCCATTTATTGCTCGGAAGATTTGCCCGATCTCAATGAGATTCAGGCCATCAATCGGTCGGTGCCGGCCATGCCCTCGGGCATGGAGAAGGAAGAGGAAGGCGAGAAACATTTACAAGACATCTTGGTCCTTCAAGAGAAGGGCGCCCATGACGATCGCACTCTGTCGACCTTGGTCATCCCCACCCCCGAAGTATTTGGGGCCGATGCGTTCTACGAGAGCGTCTACAAGAGTGGCTTCAAGTTGCCCCGTCAGTATTTGCACGTGCAACCCTTTTCCGCCGATCACGATCAACCCGATTATGATATGGACGAAGAGGATGAGGCCTTCCTCAATAATAATCTGCGAGGGGAGAAAAAGTTCGAGATCTCCGAGATTACGTTCGAGGATATGTTGGATCGGTTGGAGAAGAACTCCGGACACAATGTGGTGTCGCCCAAGGAGGCCAAACTCCTGCTCAAAGAAGATGACGAGCTCATCATGGCTGTGTATGACTATTGGGTGGACAAGCGTCTACGACTAAAGCAACCTCTCATCCCGCAAGTCAAACAAGACAAGCGAGATGGGAGTTCCGGAGCCAACAGCAACCCTTACATAGCTTTCCGGAGACGCACCGAGAAAATGCAAACCCGAAAGAACCGCAAGAATGACGAGGTGTCCTACGAAAAGATGCTCAAACTCCGACGAGACCTGGGCCGAGCCGTCACGTTGCTGGATCTCGTGAAACGGCGTGAAAAGTATAAAAAAGAGAACCTCACGCTCACCCTCGAGATCTTCGAAAAGCGCTACACTTGCGGCGATTTCGAAGGCAAAGTGGTGCACGACTTCCTCGCCACTCAGCGACAACAGCAATCTCGGGTTCTTCAGCCGGCTTACCAGATGAAATACGCCGAGAATTGGCTGAGCAATCATCACCATCACCCCGCTTCCGTGGGTGGATCGTCCTCGTCCATGAGCTCCGCTTCCAACAAGCGATCATACAATAAAAAGAAACGCATCAAAACCTCGCACGGAGTCAAGAGCCATCATGGTGGAACCGGCGGCCGGAACAGCGGTCCAGAATTCGGTACCTCTGTGGGGAGCTCGGATGATGAGGTGAGCGGGGCCGCCTCCGTGACCTCCCCCGATGACCTGGAAGATGACGAATTGAGCGCATTTACGTTCAAGCGAAAGAAAAACTGCCACTATTTGGCCCCCAAACTCGATGAACACGGATTCGAAATGGCAGGCGGATGGCCTTGGGAGTCCACTGCCGACGGAGGACTAGCCGAGTCCAAGTATCGGTATTCCTTAGCCTCACTCAGCACGCCTAAACCTCGATGTGTCGGCATGATTCGACGAAGGGTGGGACGTGGAGGACGGATAATTCTGGATCGAGCGTTTCATAACCATGACGAGTTCTGGAATTCCTTGGATTTCAACGTATTCAACCGGCTTTCCGCCGAACCCACGGCCAGTGATCAGGACGATGTGAACGACTGGCCCCACTATCGACCCGTGACTCCACCCCACGTGCAAGAGCCGACCGAAGGCTTTGACGGCCAAAAAATTTTTCGACTCAGTGACAGTGCCGTGGGTCTCCCAACCCAACCGCTTAAACCTTGTGCTGCCATGATCAATCGATCGCGAACTAGTGGGGTACATTCACAGACAAAGTTGGGTGCAGGCTCGTCGTCCAGTTCTTCGGGCTCAGTAAAAGCCATATCAGTGGACTCTCTTATAGCGCAGAATGCCGCTTCGGCTGTGGTCACCAATGACATGTTGGACATTTTTAGTCCCGGGCGTTTGTCGTCATCGTCATCATCAGTGTTATCAACTTGACTGAGAAGTGCGAAGTGAGACCCAGTGCTTGTTCTATTCGTACATTACGATTGGCTAACTTGGCTTGGGGGCATTTTTTGTTGCGGTTCATCATAGGTGAAGTGCATGGGCCCGTATTTTTTTCTTTAAATTTGACACAAATCTCATAAATAATCGAAAATAAAGATGAACCCGTCCTTGCCAATTCCAAAGTGACAGGCTCAAACACTCAGCCGGTTGGTGTTCTGGAAAAAATTGAGTCACATCATTGCAATGTATTTAGAATTCCTCAAATTTTTCTATTGGTATAGTTTAAATGCAAGTGGTATAGTTCTTCGTTTTCTTAATGCAATTTAGTCCTATATGTATTTTTTCCTTTTTGGAAGCATCCAATTTTGAGAGACGTCTGAATCAGTGCCGTGTATTATTGATCGCCTCGATTGCTATTGAGCATTAATGTTAATGTCCCGAGTTTGGATTGATGACGATACTGCTGCGTCCGTCTGTTACCACTTACGTATGATCACTTCACCAAAGGAAATACCCAAACAGCTCGCAGCTCTTCTCGAGGGTCTCCTTCTTTCTCCCTTGGGCGGTGGGCGAGTTGTGCTCATTACTGAATAGTACTAGTTCTATGGATAATTCGCTCGAGGGACAGGGCAGTTGAGTTCCTCGCAGCTCTTCGCTCGTCGTCCCTTCTTGTCCCTCGTTGTTCTCTGTCAAGTTTCTTCTTCTTTTTCTTGTTCGCCTTCGCCCTTGCCGTCATCATTCCATTAGTTCGTTCATCCGTTTGCCAGTTCTTGTTCTTCCACCCAGGATGGAAACTGTACCGTATCTTGTTAGATGGATGAAACACAGATAGTCGGATGGAAAGAAGGATGCTCTCCGAGAAAATATCGTCTCTCTTGTGGACTCACTCCTCCTTTGTGGGTGCCGTTGTTGCGCTAGAGCGCCGTCATTGTTCAAAGGAACTGGTACAGGGAGTACAAGAAAAACTTCAAATCATTTCCCCCTGGTCCACACTCAATTAAATCGTCAGAGGAAACGTTCAACGTATCTGAGAGACCTTCGTAGAAAAGCGAGACACCAGCAGCGTCCATCAGTTTGGGACAAACGCTTCGGGAGTCATGAGTAGGCGAGGTCCTTGTCCGCATATGTTTCTAATCAAGGGTTGAATACAAAAGCACGCACCTCCTTGCTTTCGCCATAAACTCGTGCTCCTGAATAACCCATCCAAAATGAACCACTGTCTTTTGGTTTTCCTTGTGCTAGTCGCCTACCACCCGTGCATCAATTCAAAAGAGTGGGCAATTTGTGTGGACCTCGAGGGAACAAAGACCATCGAACATCTTGCCGTGGAACACAAGGTTGAAGTCTTGGGTGAAATCATCCCCGACAGTGGATGTTACCACGTTAAAACGTCCACCCAACGACTCAAGCGATCACCTCGAGGAAATATCATTGGTGAAGAAACCGATGAGTCGGACATTCTTCGCGGAATCGGGCATTCGTACTTCTTGGAAGAACAGATTCCGAAAGTACGGACGAAACGGTTGGACTACCATGACTTGGGTATTTCTCAGAAAGAGCAAGCGTTCTACCGATATGGGCTCAACGACCCCTACTGGGGAAATATGTGGTACCTCAATCGGGATAACGAGCTAAACATGAACGTGGAACAAGCGTGGAAGGAAGGGATCACCGGACGAGGTGTGACGGTGACGATTTTGGATGACGGCATCGAGAAGGATCATCCAGATTTGATTCGGAACTATGACCCCCTGTCATCTACCGACATCAATGACAACGACAATGACCCTAATCCAAGATACGATCTTTCCGACTCAAATCGACATGGAACGCGTTGCGCTGGACAGGTAAGGCACAAAATTGCACCCAACTCCACAAATGTATCATAATTTGGTATCGATGCAATTTCTCAGGTGGCAGCTTCTCCAAATAACTCATTGTGTGCCGTTGGTGTTGCATTCAATGCTCAAATTGGAGGTATTCGAATGCTCGACGGACAAGTTAGTGATGCTGTGGAAGCTCGATCATTAAGTTTTAATCCCGATCATGTGGCCATCTACTCAAGTTCTTGGGGTCCAAACGATGATGGCAAGACAGTCGACGGCCCGGGAAAGTTAGCATTCAGAGCTTTCAAGAACGGAATTACTCGGGGTCGGGGTGGGAGAGGATCAATTTTTGTTTGGGCATCTGGTAATGGCGGTCGATACAAGGATAATTGTAATTGCGACGGGTATGCCACTTCGATCTACACTATCACCGTGAGCAGTACCTCGGAGTCGGGACAGATTCCCTGGTATTCAGAGGCTTGCTCTTCCACGCTAGCGACAACCTACAGGTAAGTCAATAATTTCAATCGTCCCTCCTTACTCCAATTTGCTTAAAATCTCGATTCATTATCGCCAAATAGTTCGGGAACGTCGTCTGAGCGACAGATCGTTACCACCGATCTTCACCATCGTTGTACCACCAAACACACCGGGACAAGTGCCAGTGCCCCAATGGCGGCAGGGATCATTGCGTTAGCATTGGAGGCCAATCCTCTCTTAACATGGAGGGATGTGCAACATATCATTGTCCTGACCTCTCGACCTTTGAATTTGAAAGCCCCAGATTGGAAGAAGAACGCCCTAGGACGATCAGTGTCCCATTCCTATGGATATGGACTGATGGACGCCTCGGCAATGGTCAAAAAAGCCAGGAATTGGAAACTAATGCCCGTCCAGAATGAATGTCTTGTGACTTCGCCCTACTATTACAAAATTATTCCTGCCATGGGATACATTACCATCGAACTAGAGGTCAACGACTGTCCTGGAATCAAATATCTTGAGCATGTAAGTATCTGGAAGGCTTACATTTTCACTTATTTTATTTTGGTGAGGCTTGGTAGGGATTTCTCAGGCTTGGGTGGGACTCGCTCAAGTTGGCTGCGTAACCGCTTGAAAAAGTCAGCTGTGTAACTTCGATTCCGGTCTAAATTCAAGGCATTTCCGGTCGAGAAAAAAACGGTGATTAATTCCCCTATGCGTTTTAATTAGATTTTTTCAAATTCAGGTTGTGTCCCCTGTCCACGTTACTGCTGGGCGGAAACGAGGCGATCTCAGAATATACCTGCAATCTCCTCAAGGAACACGATCGACCCTGTTGGACGCCCGACCTCAAGATTTCTCTTCGTCAGCCTTCATTGACTGGCCTTTCATGACTGTGCATACCTGGGGAGAGAATCCGGTGGGAAAATGGATCCTGGAGATCCACAATGACGCTTATTCCAAATGGGCTTCAGACGCCAAATTCTTTAAATGGTCTTTAGAACTCTTTGGAACAGAAACCGATCCTAACCGTAAGGACGGATCAAAACCTCACCATGGATTTAAGGAAAAGGAAGACGAAAAGTTCCAAAAGTTTAATGTGGTCAGAGAAGCGGTTCACGCACCTCCCGAATTCCTTCCTCCAATTGAATTGGATAGTGAAGTGGTATCGAAGAAAAACAGTTCAATAACTGACCTAAACGATCATCGTGCCAACAAGTTATCCCTTGAAAAATTTCCGGACACTTCAAGCTTAGAGCATCAAGAGGCAAAAGGCATTCAAGATCGCGGCTGTGTCTCCAAACAACTTGAGTGCACCAAAGACATTGATGAATGCCGAACGTTTACTTACCGAACTGTGGCTCGCGTGTTTTGCAAATGCATCGGCATGTGCCTCGAAATTGCCACAGCGGGCCAAGACACATTTAATATGCAATGCCTCAAAACCAGAGATGGCGATCCACCCAGCTCACCAGACAAAGAAATCCCCATGTTCTGTCAGTTCATTCCGTTTTTGAGACCCTCGTTATGATCCCTCCTCTACAAAACCGAGCTAACTTCAGGGCTTCCAAGTATTCCCCACGATTTTGCAACGTTAACAATACATGACAAATAGTACAAGCTTTGGTCGCGTTTTCTCATGTTTCTTTATGATTTTTATTGTCATGCTTTTATCACATATCAGATACTCGATTAAGAATTCGATGGCTCGGCTCTTCTGGACATAGAATCATTTTTGTTCGAACAAGGCAGATCCACAATGGTGTCACTGACCTGAAGGTCGGCTAATTGAGTAAGCAAACGATCCTCTTCATCCCTACATAATGCCTCCAATTCCTCGTCTAGTTCAGCGTCACTCAAATCAGGCGAGCTTCCCGCTAAAGCACCAGCAATTTCATCTTCTAGCTGCGTCATGTCCTGGAGTTCACTCATCATGTCCTGAATTTCTTGAACGGACTTTGATTTCTGAGACTCGGCCAAAGCTTGAGTCCCCGATTTTAGCGCTGACACCACATTCTTGCTGAGCAATGAAGACTCCAATGTAGACTTCAGATTTTCAAGTTGTAAAAGATATCCATTCATCGTGGCTAAATTCTTTCTCATGATGAGCAATCGTTTTAAACAGGTCTTGGCCTCTGTTCTAAGACCGGTCTTAAGTAAGCGTTTCACCTCGACTTGCAGAGGACTCATTCGAGCCTCGAGCACCTCTACTTTCTGATTCACTTGTTCAATGGTGAGTTCCAAGGACACCAGTTCTTTCTCATCTCCTTCGATCGAAGAGCAACCAATTTTGTAGACCACTTCATCATTGTCAAGTTCGACTTGTGACACAACCCCATGTGCAAGGAGGAATTGCAAACATAGCTCTTGAGCACTCTGGTGAATGGCAACGTTATTCATGATCTTTACACAATTGGCTTTGGTAGTGAACTCGTGCTTTCCAACGGAAAACCTGTCCGATGACGATTTAAGTTCAGTTTTGATCTCTTTCGCCAGTTTCTCCAGTGTCTCAGGATGAACATAATCACCCGACCCTCGCCCTCCCCACGCCCATTTTAAGGCCTTTTTACTCCGGTTAACAATGGGCGACAGTACAAAGCCAAACCAAGTTTGCTCATTGCGCGTTGCCACAAAGGTTTCATGCAAATAGTTTTGATAATCAATGGAAGACACGAGTTGGCCGGACTTTATCATTAGATCTAGCACTTCGGGCAAGACCTTGGGTTTACAATGTGTCCATTCTTGGATGTCCCAAGTCTCTGTCAAGGGAAAAATGGGCTTCTTCTCCAACATCAATCCGGAAGCGATCAGATGTCGCCAGAATTCGAGTTTAGCATCAAAAGCCTCAGGATTCAGTTCTCGAGGACGAAATGGAGCACAGAGCACACGCTGACGTTCCTCATCTTCATCAGGAGGCTTAGGCAAGGATTTGAGTGAGATTTTGACCATCTTGGAGTCATAAAATCCAGGTCGAAAAGAGCTGTTATCTTGTAGGTTTTCTGACGTTCATTGCTTGCTTGCACTTGATCAGTTTGTTTGTTTTTGTTCAATTTCAGGGTTCGAAGCTGGAAAGTGTCTGAAAAAAGTTCAATTAACGTTTTGGAAGAAATTTCAATGATAGAGATGTGAATTTATGATTCATATTTAGGACTAATTATCGCTTTGAGTGTATTGTACATGATAGGGTAAAAGTTTCAGTAACAAACTCTTCGTTAAATGCCATTTTATAAATTTCTCAATTAGTGTGCCCAAATTGAGAACGATAGGTTCTTACCTGCATGGCCTTTTCATTACCTGACGTTCAGGTATATATTCTTTGGGAGGTAATGAAATTGCTTTGAGTTATGCCTTTCCCAGAAGGCCCAAAGTATCATGATTGACGATTTGGATCTGGCATTGGCTCCGGAGCAAAATGAAGTACATCCTAAGCAAGGTCGAAGGGCCAATCGCATGGCCTTCGAGACCAAAGCTGAAGAGTCCAATCCGTTTGAAACGGGCGGAAGTCCACTAAAAGCTCGACCTCCCTCGGGTGAATTATTTCTCGATGAGGGCTTTAAAGTCTCTCGAGGAGGAGGTGCAGCCAATCGGGGACGTCGAAATATGGGAGGATGGGCCGAAGAGCGGACAAAAACCGCTAAAAGTGTCCGAATCCAATCAGCCGCCCAACAAATTGCGGCATCGCAAAATGCTGGAGACTCAGATGAAGACGGAAACTTCCCGGATATTCCGGATTTGGATGAAGTTCACGACGAAGACATGACTTTACAGGTGAATGAATTTTACCGGTACTGAGAAGTTCACTATCGAACGTTTTTTGAAAGTCATCATTTTATGTTGATTAGGTGGCTGATGCTCCATCCTTGGCGGTGAATCGGGTGGCCACTTTCCGTGAATTGGATAATGATCTCTTGAAACACGTGGCTTTTGCAACTATGGATGATATCGATCTCAAACTGTTGACCAAAGGACTTACCCCGGAACAAAAACTCAAAGAAATCGACGAACCATGGACGTGGGATGTTCTCTTTGCCGAGGTTACGGGCGACCTTCAAAAGGAATGGTTTCCGGAGCAAGAGGAGCAAGAAAAGGCGGCTGCCGCCAATGAACGCCCTTACACAGCCTTCAATAGATTCCCAGTGTGATTGCCAGTTATAAATGTATTTCAAAACATTAAAGAAAAATGTATAAACATATGATTTCATTTAACATAACTTTGCAACTAATGAACAGGTATAGATTAGCGATGAATAGAAGTATCGACAACTATCTTAGGAGCCTTTAGCCGATCTTATGAAAGAAGTTTTCTGAATTTTTTTCTTAACTGTTTGTCCACTAAATATGAAATTTTTCACATTTACCCTCCTTTGTAACTCCATATTTGTTCATTAAAGTGCTGCTCCTGATTTGTAACATTAGACAATTAATCATGATCATAAATTGTTTCATTTGTTCCATTTGAAGGAATATTTGAGTCTAATAAAAACCCTCATAAAGAACTCGCATTTTAAAGAAAGTTATGAATTCATCTTTACGTGAAACCGTAAACTTGATGCAGTATGAAAAAAATGAGCGCTTTAAAACCGGGGAAGCCGCCTCAGATTAGAGTCACTAGAGCGTCTCTCCCTCAGAAAACCTGTGGAAGGCAACCAGTAGGCCCCAAGATCACATTTTTTCGAAGCCTTGGAGCTAACAGGAAAGTGGGCTTTAAAGCCTTGAATCTATGGGTATATAGTTCTTTGTCCTAGGAGACATTTACAAACTATCCTCCTCCAATGACCGTTATTGGATTGCCAGCCCCACGAGTTCTTTGCTCAACGAGGAACAAAATGGCCCAGGTTTGCACGTTTTAATTACAAGTTTCCTGTTGCGATTTGAAACATGTTTAATGTATCTAAACGCAAGCAAACTTGCCTTGGCATCAGTTGATAATCATGAATCTTTGATCAAGCATTTTTCGAAACTTTCCTATCCACAAGATTGCTCATTTTTCCGAGGAATGCGTACCTACACATTCAAAATTACCGTATCTGAACATCGATTAGTACAACTCTTGAGGTGCAAATTTGGCAAATGATTTGTGCTAACGTCTATGCGACATGTGAGCAATGTCTACCAAGAATTTGAGCAAATGGGACATGTTCAATTCAACTTTGACCCGGGTTTAACTGACTTGTTACGAAGGGATTGAATCTGTACGGGACATTCCCGACCAAGCCCTACAGGAACGCAGGTTTCTGGCATTCGCCAGAAGCCAAGAACTAAGTCATTTTTTGAGTCAGATCTCGTATCGTGGAGGATGTGCTTGGCTCGAAAGTTGGACTAGTATATAATCGTTGAAGCGATTTGATGTTCGAGACTGAAGCGTACGCTATTTCAGGATTTGCCTTAAATTAATCATAACAACTAATCATGCTTAACAACTCTTCTCTGACGTATTGGTTGTTCTTGACAACTATGAAAAGCTGTGTTGATAATGTTACTAGCAAGAAATGCTATAAGAGCAATGTTTTTGGCGAAATTTTGAGCATAACAAAAGTACAGAATATCAAAAAACAGCTCCTGTGACCCGAAATATGAAAATGACACCTATTTTGATGATGTATATTTTAATCGTCTTCATCAAGTAGTGAAACGTGCTTGAATGCAAGAGAATTTCCGGGAATTTTGGTAAGGCTGCATTAGGAATTTATAAAGATTTTAATGGAGTTTTGGCGAAATGTTTATGACAACTCGTGAATGAAAACATAACTACATTTATGACGTCTTGCCTCAGCTGACAGCGATTGGAATTTGACGTATTTGACATTGGGCGCTTAGCCATAAACGATGATTCAACAATCGCACCCAAAAAACTCTTTCTTATTGATTTTGCCGAGATTCCTCCGCTTTTACCTCCTGATAAACCCCTCCTTAAACCCAAACTTTCGATGGCCAGATGAGGTACATGTGTCTCCCAAACCGCGAGCCTGACCATCATCATAGTTCGGGTAGTTCTCCTTAACCCTAATTACTCCAGTCCAGCCTTGCTGGGCCGAGCCCGGCTTAGCGCATCACTACTAAGAATTGGTGACAACACGGGCCATAGAAACAGGCCTCCGATTTGTCCCCGGTCGACTCCTTCACCGGCCAACACCCTTCGACGTCAATCGTGACCATAGCAGCCAACATCTGGAACGGACAGGCTGGCTGAGGAGAGTGTTCCTCGATTTCACCCGTCCAACACGGACAAACAGCAGGGTTACCAAATCCGGCAACGGGCACACCTAACCGTTCCGAAAATGAAAGTTTGAAGCCGCGTTAAAGCCATTCAAATCACTCAAAACTCCCGAAAACTAATATTATTTGAATTCTATTCCATCTTCAATCTCACTATCGCCTATTTCCCAATACTGAAGTCAGCAACTCCCTGAATTTCTGAAGTAGGGCGTATGCTGCCGGTTGCTTTCTGCGCCTCTTGGGTTTATGCGCTGCACTCTTTTTGGGCCGTCTGGCAGGAACCAACTCGCTCTCTCACTCCGTGAATTTCAGTCGAGAGTGGCTATCTAGCTAGTAGCTCGTCCTCTATCCGGACCAACCTACCAAGCGACCGACCCCATTGATTGAACTCCTGCCTACAGTGTTCGGATTCGAGAGGCCGTGTCCGGTGCCCGCCTCTTCTTCGCCCTTCTCCTCCTCCTCGTCGTCCTCCTCGTTGGTCAGTGGACTGACTCTCCGGCCTCCTCGGCCCCCATTCACATGGCAAGAGAGACTGAGACCGAGACTGAGATTCGCTCACACATTTTTTAGAGAGAGGAGAGAAAGTCGTCGAGATTGAATCGAGATTGAGTTGAGGGCTAGACCGCGATCCTCGCGATTCTCTCTCGGTTCTCGTTGTTGCGGCGTCCGTGCGTGGCGAGTCAGATCTGGCGTTGCGTTTCCTAGGGCGTGGGAGCGCTCCGACCGAAACAACCAGTTCAGTGTCAGTTCCACTGGCACACTCGCGCTTATTCATACACTTACAACTGACGGACGGACGGACGTTGAGTGAGGCTGAGGAGCCTCGACGACCTCTGTCCCCCGTCCCCTGGTGCCTCCCCTGGTGAGAGAGAGAGGAAGAGTGGCCTGCGAGCGACTGTGGGTCACTGGGCTGAGGTAGTTTCCAAGACATTCATCGAGTCGGCTGACGAGTTCCTTCATCCTTTGCTCGCTCGATCTGGCCTAGAGTTGTGGCGGGTCGGAACTGAGGGAGTCTTGGGAGAGCCAGCCCTCAACCAGCCAGCCCATCAGGCCAACTAACCTTCGTCGACGGTGTCGATCCCATTGATCTGTTCCCTCGCTCCCCATCCATCTAGACATCCATCCTTTCATCCCATCCGACGAGCCAAACACGGCGATACAGACACACTCGGGGAGAGAGAGAGTGAATGTATCCTTCATCAACCGAGATCGGACTCTGAAAAAGAAAACTCCGACATCTCCTCGTTCCGCCTTGGGTTGTGTTTCTCCCGGGGATCGATCGGTGGTTCGAATAGGATCGCTCGTGTCGTGCCACGACCCACGATCTCAGGAGTCAGCGGGATCGACCGCTACTTCGAGTGCGTGCGGCGTGTCTTCTGGTTCTCGCGGTCGTCGTCCGCGGTGATTGCGGGTTTGGGTGGTTCCCTTGGATGCGTAGCACGCCCTCGTGGCCCGGTCTAGTGCATGGACCACCCCACGGTGGGGAGTGGCTCCGCGTGGTGGGCGGTGAGCTATGCAGAGGAGTGACGATCGGCCGCGCAAAGAAGAGGCCCGAGTAGCTCTGAGCGGCTTGCTCGCCACGGCGGGTGAAAACGCCACGAGTCACGCGGCTGCAGCAGTGGCCGCCACACGCCGAGTCAGCCAGACGTCCAGTCGCACGCGACAAAACATGGCGGGTCAATCGCGCACCAGTGCGGGCTCCAGCTCGGTGCTCATGGTGGGCCCTAATTTCCGAGTGGGCAAGAAAATCGGGTGCGGTAACTTTGGCGAGCTTCGCCTGGGCAAGAACCTATACAATAATGAGCATGTGGCCATCAAACTCGAGCCCATGAAATCGAAGGCACCCCAACTTCATTTAGAGTACCGCTTTTACAAGCAGTTGGGCAGTCATGAGGGCATTCCCGACATTTACTACTTTGGCCCCTGTGGGAAGTATAACGCTCTGGTCATGGAGCTCTTAGGCCCGAGTTTAGAAGATCTCTTTGATATTTGTGGACGCAAGTTCTCGCTGAAGACTGTTCTGATGATTGCCATTCAGTTGCTCCACCAGTTGGAGTTTGTCCACACCAAGCATTTGATTTATCGTGACGTGAAACCCGAAAACTTCCTCATTGGAAGGACCTCGATGAAAAAGGACAAAATCATACACGTGGTGGATTTCGGTTTGGCCAAAGAATACATCGACCCCGACACCAACAAACACATTCCTTACAGAGAACACAAGAGCCTCACGGGCACAGCCCGATACATGAGCATTAATACTCACTTGGGCAAGGAGCAATCCAGACGGGACGATTTAGAGGCATTGGGGCACATGTTCATGTACTTCCTGAGAGGTGAGTCAGCGTTGATGAGTAACTCAGGGGAAGCAAGAAAAATCGAAAATGTCTTTCTCGATGTTCAATAACCCCGTCAATCACTCAGAGACACAACCTGCCAACCAAAATTAGTGTCCACTTTGGGCAACCCATACGTTTTGGCACGTTAAAGAGAGCTCGAGCCATGGAAGGGTAGGTCAACGAGTAATTGTGTTTTCTGGCGGTTGACCAAACGACAAGCATTGCAAGAGGTCAGATTCATTTTTTCTTCTTTTAGCCAAAATAACGAGAAGGAGCTCTGATCTATTCTAAGGTGGAAATATTTTACTCGATGTAGTTCGTATGCAACTAACAAGGATGCAAAAATTAGCAATCAGTATATGTTCCACGGCTAGCAATTTAGAGTGTTCTAGCCGTGGGGCCTTGAGCTTTCGTGTAATAAACATAGGCTTTTGCAAGTTCAGGCAAGGAAAAAAAAGTAGATCTCTAGCTATGCTTGAAAGATTTGTCCATTCTTTCATTTTCATTTTCCCTTTCCTCACCTTTAGGTTCATTACCTTGGCAAGGGCTCAAAGCGGAAACCTTGAAAGAGCGCTATCAGAAAATCGGGGACACCAAACGGGCCACCCCCATTGAGAATCTGTGCGAGAACTATCCCGAGGAGATGGCGACATATTTACGCTACGTCCGGCGGCTGGACTTTTTCGAAACCCCAGACTACGACTACTTGCGTAAACTGTTTACGGATCTTTGCGAACGTAAAGGCTACGATCCCAATGATGGAGAATTCGATTGGACTGGCCGGAACATGTCGACGCCCGTGAACTCGGTATCGGCCGGAGGCAACGCAGCCGGTGGCCAGGATGTGATTTCACCCGGAAATCGAGATCGGCATCGAACCGGCAAGGACGGGGGCAAAGGTGGGAATGCCAACGCTTGGTCCGAGTCCAAACCCAGCGGCATCGACGGCCTCGGACCTCGATTGACGAATGAGAGTCGTCACCCGTCGGTTCAGGTGGTTCGCGGCTCCACCAATATTGACCTCTCCCGGGCAGGCATCGACGACGATGGCAACACGGCGGATCGATCGAACGCGCCCATTAACAATGATGTAGATATCGCAGAGGAGACAAAATGCTGTTGCTTTTTCAAGAGGAAAATCAAGAAGAAGAAGTCGTCCGCCGCGGGAGGGATTCGTAACAAGTGATACACCACGTCTACTACTACTACAACTACTTCTACTATTATTACTACTACTACTATTACTACTACCACAATTACAACAAAACGAAAAAAACATCAACTTCTGAGCCTCCTAGCCATGAATGATAAACATCAACACCAACACCACGATTTATACCCCAGCCGTGCGGGTGGACTTCTGTTTCAGCGAGGATCCGTCGGGCCTCTCCTCCTCCACCTTGCCCATGTAGCTCATCGTTTCCGTCTCCTCCTCCTCTTCTTTTAGTATCATCATCTCCATTTCTTCAACAACTCCCGTCATCATCGCCCATTAGATCTGGAATGGTCCTCCAGCCGAAGCCACCGCCACGCCCGTCAATATTCTTGTCGTGTAATGAACTAGAAACTACCGCGACACAATACTTCTCGTGGATGATTCATTTCTGTCAGCCCAGCTAAACGACCTCTTCTCGTTGCCCATCGATTGGCAAAACCGTACTCCCCCCACCCTCTCTACCCCCGACCCTACTTCTCCGCGATCAACTAATTGCTTGCCCTTTGGGATTCAAACGATCGGAGTGATATTCGTAAAAGGGGTTTCTTGAAAAGACGTCGAAGATAACCATTATTATTATTATCATTACTCACATATGCTACAAACAACACACGCCTCAACAAAATCCCCTATCCCCCCTGTTCCTCCCCATAATTGGTTGAAGAAGACGATGGTAGCGAAGAAAACGGAAAGTCACTGAATGCCATATAAAAAAATACGAACATTTTTTATTTGCTAGAAGCGCAAATATACCATTAATTTATCAAAAACTCGCGAGCGTCTACTTTCCTACCCGCTTATTTACTCTCTGAACCGAAAAGAAATCGCAAAACACCGGGACTCGTTCTTTGAAGAAGGTATATTTAAACAAATTCAGACATCACTCAGACGTAGGTTGGTTGGATGGTGAGGTTCCAAGGACATCGGATTTATTCGGCGTCATCCTCGTCCTTGATGACCCGCGTGTAAATGGTCTGAGCCGAGTGTTGGACCACCTGTCGGATAAGCCCCTTCTGCACGAGTTCGGTGAGAGCCTTTCGGGCCAACGAACCGCGCACCTTCATCCGCTCGCTCACGATGGAGGGCGTGATCAGTTTGTAGGTGGGCACCTCCTTCAACATCTTGTCGTAGGTTCCTTGGTCGAACAACACCAAGTTGTTGAGCTTGTCGCGGGTCTTGCCCTTAGACCACTTCTTCTTCTTGGCCTTGCCACCGCCGCCTCCTTCTTTCTTCTTGGGAGCCTTGGCCGGAGCCTTGGACGTGGTCTTGGCGTCCTTCTTCGCACCCTAAAACATCAAACGCGAACACAATATTTATGAAGCGTTCAGAGCTCGGAAAATCGGCGAAAATCTCGAACATCGACATCGAAATCGACGGGAAATTGTCAGGAAGGGGATGACGAGGGTTTCGGGATGATTTTGATGGATTTTAAATGGGTCTTGGGTGGGGAACAAGTTAGAAAATGTTGGGATCAAAATGTGCGCTTACCATCCTAAATGAGAGTCCAAAGGAAAAGAACGGAAGAGGAAAATCAGCTGAAATCCATGAAACCCATCAACAACTTGAGCAGCGTGACCAAAGAGGCCCAAAGAAGCGTTAGCCGGAGCCGCTTTTGATTCTACCTTAGATCATTTGATTGTCAACTCGCAACTTTGAGGGGAGAGGAAATATTGTTCATGAATGTCTGCTTGGTTGTCAATTAGCTTAATCTGCGGCATAATACGTTTTCACGGCATTTGAAATAAGGACGTTTTCTCGCCCATTGGTTAAGATGTCGTCACCTTTTTTCATTGACAAACTCCGCCGCATTGATAAACAAAAGCTAGTGTAGCCAAAAAGAAGGAATGCGGTCATTTTTTCTTCCCCTTTTTTTCACGTAATTTCTCTCAACTTTCAAGCGTGATCCGATCTCATTCCACGCACCTCAAAAATCAGGGAGTTGCATCGTGTGGCAAACGCAACCTTTTCTATGTTTGGACTTTAATCATAATAAAGCTCCGCAGATCTAGTAGGTTAGACATAGCTGCAAATAGCGATACTGTTAAATGAATGTGTTAGGTCATATTGGTATTATCTGTACCAAAGATCTTGTATCGTACACTATGCTACGAGTTAAGAAACTTCAGAGTTGTAAAAGATAGTTCAACACTTCCATTGTGATTTTTGGCCAATTCTTTCAAATGGTGTTGGCCACACTTCTCAACATAAGTTTAGTTTCACCATTCATTCGTTCATTCGCAAAGTCCTCTTGATCATCAACATGTCAGCCACGGAAAACGGATCCAGTGCGAGCGCCGCCTCCGCCGCCTCCACGAGTGAGACCGTCAAGGGCACGCCCAAAAAGTCCGACAAGGACGTGGATCTGGTGAACGCCTGTCGAGGCGTGTGGCTGGTCAAAGTGCCCAAATACATCGCGGATCGATGGGAAAACTGCCCCGAAAACAGTCAAGTGGGCAAGCTCCGGATCGCTCGCCGGGCCAACGCCACGCCCACCGTGTCCTTTTCGCTGGACGACTCGGTGATCGCGGCCACACCCGTGTCCACCAAAGGAGCACCGCCCAGCCTCAACAAAGGTTCCAACAAGGAGATTCCCAAGGAGCACAAATTCGTGGTGAACACGCTCAATGCGCAGACTTTGGCCGTTTTATCGCATTGTTCGGCGGCTGGATCCGAGGCCTTGACCGGACCGGGAGGCACGCCCATTGGGCCGGTTCTGGATAAGTTGGCCGTGGAAGGCAAAGTGGTGCAACGCGCCGAATGTCGACCCATCAATAATCACATCTACATGAGCCTCAAGAAGGAGGCCTACCTCAAGGCCATCGAGCCCACGCGACAAACCAAGCACCTGGATAAGGCCGTGATGGCCTACAAGCCCAAGGCCAATCATGCCGTGAATATCGCGAACGATTTGAAGAAGAAGTCTGAAGGCAAAAAGTCCCGGGATGATAAGGAGAAGGTCATGGAAACGTTGTTCGCGCTCTTCGAGAAGCATCAGTATTACAACATCAAGGATCTAGTCAAGGAGACGCGTCAACCCGTGACCTACTTGAAGGAAATCCTCAAGGAGGTGTGCAACTACAATCTGAAGAACCCGCACAAGAACATGTGGGAGTTGAAACCCGAATATCGACATTATAAGGGGGCGGAGGAAGATGCCGATGATCCCAAGCCTGAAAACTCGGACTCATCGGATGATAATATGTAGAATCATCTGATTAATTTATATATGATACTTCCTAGAAAATATACAACGGTTCTCGCCAATCGATCGCCCCTCGCGCGACTCTCGGTATTCATACTGTTCACCTATTATTCTCTCGCAGATGTCCTGGTTGAGTGGGATGCTCCCATCTTTAGGGGGTGGATCTCGGATCAATCTCCCTGTTATTGTGAGTCGTGGCATCGCCACCACACCTTGTCCTCGTCAATACTACAAGAAACGAAGCGACGAGTCCCGCGGAGATCGACTTCATTTCCGACGAGTCGTGTTGTTTAATAAGCGCGTTCATCGACATCAAAAGAAAGATGTGTTCCAACCCTTTGAGAAGCCAAGTGACAAGTTTCCTACCGTTCCCGTGCACAAATATGGCACCCGAGGCACGGGCATTCGTCACAGCTACGCTTGGACGCATGTTCCTGAGAAGGTTCCGCAATTGATTGTGCCCGATCTAACTGATTGCGATCTCAAGCCCTACGTGTCATATCGAACCAAGGAGATTTATCAAGAAGAACTGACGGCCAAAGACTTATTCAACGCGGTCTATGGGAAGAAAATTCTAAAAGATTACAAAGAAGGCAAGTTGGACGAGCATGGCAATGCGTTGGAACCAAGTGAGGAGGAAAAACTTACTCCGGAAGAGGCACGAATTCGAGCTCGTCGAACCGGATCAGACATCTTTTTGGGTGGAACTCCTAGATCTAAGAAGTGGAACATTCGATGGGAGTACTGACACTAAAACTATGTATACAATGTATTATCTGAATTAACTCATGATGATAGTGAGAGTCGAAAGTAAAATATATTTCGTGGGTAAATTTGCTAAATCGAAACTGAATAACATGTTAGTACAGATGATTCACAATCATACGTAAGTTATCACCGAAAGGCTCCCACTATTTTCATACGTAAGTTGGGATTTGTAAGTGTTATCATGAGAACGATGTGTATTTCCCTTTGGAAGGCGTTTTTCGCGACATTTCGGGCGTGTTTCCGTTCGATTCGACATCATCCTCATCGTCTTCATCTGCTCCGGTCAAAGAATCCGAGTTTAGTAAAAGGTTGTCCTTGGAAGGAGCGCCAGTTGCGCCCAGAAAAGGCCGATTGCCCTTGCGTCGCGAAAACATCCCGGCCAATTGGGTGAACTTTCGTTTGGAAGATTTGCCCATGTTGCGGAGTTTCTCGCGGAACACGGCCTCGTCCATGGAAGATTTGGCCGTGGTATGGCTTCGTGTCTGACACGAGCCACTCCCACCACTCGATGGCGGCCAATCGGCTTCTTGATCCAGGCAGGACATGAAGTCGTTGTCACCGCGCAATTCGGCCATGAACTCCTCATTCTGCATCATCAACGCCAATCGTTCGTCTTTCAAGTATTGAGCCAACGCACTGGCTTCTTGACTAGTAGGTGAACCCGGTCCGGTTCGAGCCGCTTCACGTTGCTTGAGATTCTCTTCGTATTGATCCTGGAGCATTTGACGAGTCGGTACTAATGAGCTGCCCGCCGAAGATGAAGGTCCATCATTGCACAATGGCGGACGCTCGGCCTCCACCCGCTTTGGATGTAAATAGGCGCGAGCAGTGGGTCCGGGCAAACTGGTCGCTTGCCCTAATGGGACTGGTGACGAGTGATCCGATTCTCCGGTATAAACGCCAGTCGATTGGGGCGAGTCTGACAATAAATCCAAGACTGGATTAGACGATGACGATAATTCCGCGGGACGCGATTGGGCGGGAACAGTACCCAAATTCAACGACGAGGCCGTAGCTTCTTCCAAACGGATCAGGTCCTCCGTTTCCTCTTGTGTGGCCTGCTGATACGTCGGAGGATGGGCATTGTACTCGGGCGGATGATCGTTTCCGCCCATGGGAGAACTCGAGTGGGCGGCAGCACCCAGCTCGTTGTCCGCCGACATGGCCAACAAATGGTCAATGGTGGCGTCCACGGCGCCATTATTTGACCTCAACACGGTCTCGATCACATCGGCGTCCATGGAAGGAAACATGGTCTTGAAATCTGACATGGCTTGCGTGAACTCGAGTTGAGTGGAGGAGGGCGTGACGGCCGCCGCCGCACCCGCCGCATTATCCATGCTAAAACGGTTGATCGAATCGGGTGATTCAGACCAAGCCGGTCATGGCTTTCCCACGACTACGATGGCAAATCTTCCTGTAGGGCGGTTCAACCCGCAAAGAGATACGCAACTAGGATGTCCCAAGGGTTCTCATCTCGGATGAAGTGGGAAACTGTATGTGTGGACTCAGTTTTGATATGTCATCCCTGGGGATGAGCGAGTGGGCTGGAACGCTGGATCATGGCTTTGTCTGATCTGGCTGAGGCTGGTCTCAGCCAAGCAATGGGGAGGACGACGGAGGCTAGGCGACCAACGCTGCTAAGGCTGACTCTGGGTCACACAAACGCATACAGTACACGCATATCGGCCTTAGGCCTGGCTTTTGAGGAAGGCCCAGGGTTGTGTGGGACGGTGGGTGACTTTCCGGCCCCAACGGCCTTCGCAGTTGTAGAAGGGCGAGCGAGAGAAGGAAGGAAAGGCCGATTTCACCGTGAATCAATGATGAGGCAGAGTGAAACATTGAATAATGGAGGGTCACCCATCAACCGACTCACTCGAATATATGACCGTTTGTGTGGTTGTTACTAATTTTGCCAAAAAAAGTTTTCAGCTTTCTGTGGTTTTTGTTTTTAACAGTTTTTCCTAAGGTTTTTGTTTTTAAAAGATTTTTATTGGTTTTAAGGAATTATATTTGTATTTTGTATATTGTATTTTTAAAATGTTAAGGTGAAAGAAGAGCTATTGTTGGATCAGTACGGTTACATTAAGTAAGGTAAAAAGTGTTTAGAAATAAAACTATTGTAGAAAAATAAGAAAGAAAAGTGGGTTGGAAGGGGCATTTTCTTTAGCTTTCCTGGTGAGATTTGCCGTAGTTATTCGACAAATTTCCAAAAAAACATCGAATTATCCGCCTTTCGTTAAGATGGCGTACCGCAAAGCACCTCATGCTGAAAGAAAAAAGTCCAAAGAAAAAAATCCGGAGAAAACCGATTTCCGCTCCGCGACGTCGCCAAAACATTTTATGCCAAAAAAAGTTGGAGAAAATGTCAAAAAAAGTATTTTTTGTTTGTACTGTGGCCAAAAAAGTTTTTCTGCCTGAAATTGAGTAAGACGTTGAAAAACAGATTTTAAACTTATTGTTTTTCCTTCTCAAATTTTCACTTAACAGGCTGAAATTATTTAGTCCAGGGGTCGGCAAACGCTGGGCCGCGGCCCACATGTGGGCCTAAGGGTGGTCTTTGGTGGGACCAAGATCGTTAATTTGTGGGCCTACAGAACCTTCCAACGTCTGTTTGGGGGGCCCTGGCGGCATGTGAACAAATTTGTGGGCCTTGACTCTAAAGTGGTTGCCGACCCTGATTTAGTCTTTTCAGTCGACAAAATTATGCTCTCAATATTTATGTGAAAAATTTTTGGACTCGTTCTTTCACCTCGAATAAAAATTTGGAAACTTTTTCTAGGCGGATTTAAATTTCAGACAAAGGTTTAGAGTTTGCAATGCGCGAAAAAAAAAAATTCCTTCGTATAATCCCAAAAAGTTTTTCCCTCCTAAAATTCCCAAAAAGTTTTTCCCTCCTAAAATTCCCAAAAAGTTTTTCCGAGGCAAAACAGCCCAAAAAGTTTAAGTTAAAACTTTCTATGAACGTTGCTATGTGCAAATATGCGTATAATAGAGGGTGCGAGCTGTTGCCACATAAAATGCACTACTGTAGATCAAGGGTCGGCAGCATGTGGACCCAAGGCTGGTTTTGAGTGGGTGGGCGCATAGGCCATTCCTAGTACATACTTGTGGGCCCATGAACCTTCCAGCGTCTGTTTGGTGGGCCCCAGACTACACAAAGTAAAATCTAATGGGCCTTGACCCAAAAGCTGTTACTGACCCTTGCACTTACGAGTAAATCCTGTGAGATTTTTTCCATCCTGTATCTGATATCTCAGCATAGTCAGGGATATAATTCCAGACTGTGTTACCACCTGTTTTTTTCGGAAATAACCCTAGAAAAGTCGTTAATTACGCCAGAATTTACCTCAAAAATATCCCCACCGTGCAAAAGTACCTGTTTTAATATCAAAATTACCCCAACTTTTGAACTGGTCATAGACACAAAATAATCCAACAAATACACCAAAAAGGCTATAACAATACTTTTGACCATGGCTAGAGCCAATAAAAAAACTATTCAATTTGATTTATGAATGTCTATTTAAAGCACTAGTAGATTTTAAATGTTTACGGGCGTTCTTCCAAAAGTAAAGGAAAATCGCCGTTTTTTCATTGATTGTGTTGAGACAATTTATGACTTCAGTGTATTTCTTGAATATTGAAAAATGAAATCCGATTGTTGCGGTTAAAATAATGAAATAAACAGTGTCACAAAGCAACTGAAAATTGGCTATTTTTTAGTGCATATTCTTTTGCTTTTTCCAGCTTTTTAATACTGATAATGACACCAAATTTGAAGGATTAAGCCTTGGAAATTAACTTTGGTCGGCTTACACTTACAAAATTATTTGACAATATTTAAAATAGAAAAACTCTTTTCGGAAATTTGCAACTCCTAGCAGAAAAAAACTGGAATTTGCTGTTTTGAAAAAGCTTATATAATTAGCTGATGTTCTAATGTCGGATTTCCTCTTTTTCGTTGACATTTTTGACAGGAATTCGTGTCAGAGTGTAGTCTGCGTTGCGATCAATACCTGTTTAACTCGACTTGAATAGCCGTGGAAGAGGTATTTACGTGGATAAGCGGATATCCTATCACACTGGGTTGGAAGTAAACAATCAACAGTACAAAACCTGTTTCCTATTTTTCTTGTCATAAGAGACCTTTCCCTGCTCACAAATTAATGCTACGTAAAACTCATACATTGTGTCATTTCAAGAAAAACTGCTGAGGCCGCTGAAATGAACTTAAATATGTTCAAGAAGTCATGAATATGTTGTGTGTGTAGTCGGACGAATTCAGCTGGGGATTCTTAAGGCCAACTGTTAAGGAAAGGGGTGGGCAAGCAACCAATAGGCCCTGGAAAAGTCGAAAATAGTGGTGGACCAGCCTGACCAATTGTTGAAAATTCAAGTAGCCTTAAGAGCCAATTGGGTCTCGGCCTCGTGACGTCATGTGATGACGTGGACAACCGGTCACATGACCTCAACAGAAAAAGTAGGACATTATTCTGAATTCAATGCCATGATTTGTGACAAAAACTGCTTTATCTCACTCAATTGTGTTATTCAAGGCTTAATTACCAAGTTAAAAAGTACCAATGTGGTTTGGTTGAATTTTTGAAATTGCTAATTCTCAATTCTAATCCAAATTAGGCAGACAAATAGTCAAGAAAATGATTTAGATAATTTCTGAGAGGGATAGATTGTCAATTCCAGTCAAAGTTGGGTAAATCACTTGATGAAATGTTATAAATTAAAATTAAAATTACTTCCTCAAACAATCTAATTCATCACAATAGCATTGTCTGAAAAATAAAGTGACTTCAAAACTATGGGGATCAATTAAAATTTATTTTTTTGCACTTTTTGGCAAAATTCCATTGTCTGAGACCCTTTTGTGAATTTTGAATTTGATTTATTCTCAGTTAGATGCTTCAGTGGGTTTGATATTATTCATTATCTTTTCTTTTGAAACATAAGCAAATTAGGCAGGTGATGGTTTTCATACTCTGTTTAAAACTGTTGTTTGTTGGTTTTATCACTTGCCACTTTAAAACTTGAGAAATGCTAATCAAAATATATAAT
This sequence comes from Tigriopus japonicus, assembly GCA_010645155.1. NCBI lineage: Eukaryota > Metazoa > Arthropoda > Copepoda > Harpacticoida > Harpacticidae > Tigriopus > Tigriopus japonicus. The sequence goes on from CM021319.1 coordinate 2,374,103, forward strand.
GACACACATGTTTGTCCTGAAATACTATTATAGTAACTTATTAATTAGTTGATGTTTCAGTGTCAGTTTTCTTTAATTGTTGAAGTATCATTCTGTTTAAGCCTAAGTTGCTACATTGTTAGCAATAATTCAAGCCTGAAGAAATTGTTTCTTGAAAGTCTTTAATTGGTAATTGGAAGGCAGTGGGATAAAACTTTAACATGTTCTTTTATTCATTCAACCATTTTTATTTCCTTTTACGTTCACATTGAGCCTTAAAACCCCCAATTGCTGAACTAGAACCGTTTTAAGTGTAAACCATGGCATTGAATTCAGGAGAATGTCCTACTTTTTTACAGCAAGGTGACTTGAGAAAACGTCGATTCAAGAGGCTGTATTTTGTGGATAAGGGTTGGGTTTTGCAGTCTTTTTGGTGCGTAAATTATTCTAGGCTTGTCTGTAAGATTCTCACAACAAATGAAGTCATTTTCTTGCAAAATAATCCGTTTCTACACACCAAGCTGTTACACTTGGGGGTGGGAATCAGTCACCCTCTGAGTGTACTTCAGTGAAGAATTTCAAAACAAAAGGAGGCCGAGACCCTATTTTGAGGACCAATTTAGGAGCTAAGAGAGCCAAACTGCCATTGTCAAAATATGCTTAAAGCAAGCTAGACCTAATGTTTCTAAAATTTCTCAATGGTTTGACAAACCTGGCTCTAAAAAAGCTCTTAAGAGCTAAATTTGTTCATGATGTGGTGAACCCTTCATACTGAACTAGTGAGCCTTTGATCTTTGGATTGGGGCTCATAAACCAGTCAGCATACATTTGGAGTGCCACTGACTTCGCATAGCCCTAATTTGGTGGGCCTTGAACCAAAAGGTTTTGCCGTCCCCTGGTCTAGAGGACGTGTCAGAGCAAAGAAATTGTAAGACATGTAAGCCTCCACTCAGGTGTTCAGCTTTGGATTTTTTATAAGTTGAATTCTAATCAAGTACCAAATGATTTTGTTTTGATGATATTGATTAGACAGGCATTTATGGATGTCATTTGCTGAATTTCAGCATGGTACATTTCCCCATTCATGAAAAACTTTTCAAAATTTGTAACAGTTGCAGCACATACTGTACGTGCAGAATTGAGAGATAAATTGACCCTACTATCATCCTTTTGGACGATTGTAGGTGCAATTGTTTGGGCGGAAGGGTGAGCATTCACAGGTGAGGTGTTACTGACATCTTTAGGTGCATGCAGTTCAAAATACAAGCAGTGTTTCCATTTTACTCACATGAATTGTAACAATGGCACTGTCCAACAATACATGCTTAAAACGGGTTTGTGAGTAGCCAGAGCTTCTTCATAGAAGACTGGGAAAGCCTTTTGGGTGGATGGAAGAAAAAATCTCATTCATCCACCCAAAACAGTGCTTCCACATGGTGCTCCAAGGTCAAGTGTTTGGTTAACACAGAAACTAGTTTATTGATGGATGTATGACCCCTCAGGCCCTCAAGCATAGGCCCAAATGAGTCAAACATTTTTATATTTAATCTGTTCATAGAAATACTCTACGGCAATGGAAACTAATTGGTTTGGGACAGGCTCATACCCAAAGACGTCAGGATTACCTTGCATAGGTATTGCTCTATGCTTCAAACTACTCTACTTGCCACAAAGTTCTGTAATAGATATCTAGAGTTAGATAGAGTTCTAGAGTTCTACCAAGTTACAAATGAACAAAATACACAATACAAAAGCAACTGAATTGAAAACACTACTAAATATTGATCATCAAGTCATTTCCACTTTTTATTTTGTGCTTGTAAACAATGTTTTACACAAGTATTCTAAAGCAAGCACATTGCCAATTGTCAAAAAAGATATTTTTCTTATTCTTTTATATGACCTTCATCTTTTAAGAATTCTTCATCATCAAATTATGAAGACAGCAAACACCTTTTCATTTAAAAAACATAAATTAAAAATCTTAGAAAGCTAGTTTTTTTTTTTGCAATTTAATGGAGTATGAGTTGAACAAATTTGGAGATATATGACCAAATTTGTTTGACAGAATGTAACCAAAACAAGCTTTCAGCTTAATGCACAAAAAGCAACCAAAAGGAGGTGTAATGCAGCAAATTAGCTTTATAGACTTCAAGGCAAGACAGCATTTTTGCCTACCTTTATATGTAATTAAGAATTCATTGACAAGAGACTCCTGACAGTCCAGGTAAACACAGGTGTTTCTTGGCCATAGGGCAATTTATGTGTGGCTTTGTTGTGCCATTCACTCACAAAGAGACAAAATTTGGTATATTTTTGTTTGTTTGTTAAGGAGCCAGTACATCACTGATTATGGGTGTTTCTTGAAGGAATATTCCCGCTTGCCACTTTTTGGTTGCCAATGGTATATATTGGGAGGTGTTTACATTGAAAAATGGTTCAACCCTAGTTTTTTACTCCAAAGAGTTGAGATTTGGAGGGTGGCAATCAGCTGGAATTGAACCCCAGCCATCTGCAGGACAAACTGATGCAGGACGCACTACACCATACCTCACCCACTAAAGAAGGAAAAAGTGGCATAATTCAAGGCTTTGTTTAAAATATGTAGCGTTGACTAGTTGTAGCAATGTAATTATGGTTTAGCAACATCAAATGCGACATTCTTTTACAATTTTGACCTGTTTTATTGAGTTATTCTAACTTTTGCATTTCTCCAAGTACATGCACAGTGTTAGCTAGCTGTGAGGCTTATCAATAATGCCATACTTCAAACACCCTATTAATGGATTGTGGTCCTCACTACCAGAGCCACCCTGGTCTTGTCCTGGAGTAAGCCACTTCACACTCATTCCACTTAGAAAGTCCAGCAACCACATTTGATTTCTTATCATGGATTTCTGTGTTTCATGATTATTTAAATTTAACCACAATCACAAACAAAATGCAGCTCTTCCTCCATGGATAAGCAATCGCAACACACTGGCTAAGTTCCTAGTTGAAGTATTCAAATTCAAGCCAGGGTCACCTAATGATGTCTTCAGTTCTTTCCAGAAAGTGGCCACCAGCAATAACAAAAAATGACCCAAATTTTACTCAATTCTGCATTTGATTCATCAACTGCATGGTTGACATTTGCATGGTCACACATTTCAAATGTTCCTGCACTTTTGTCCGCTCAACAATTGACGACTGGAGACACATTTTTAGGCTCACACTCCCTCTAGTATTAATAGAACTCAATGGTCCACTTATAAAGACGTCTACGGTTCAGTCGATCAAGTTGAAATTAAGCATGTGAGCTTGGAATTGCCAGTCGGACATTTGGTTTACTTCGATTTTTCTCTGATTGGCGAAGAATTCGAAAAATAACTTTTGCTAGATCAGGGGTTCTCAACCTTTTTCCGGGGGATACCCATTTTGGCAAGGGAAATATCCGATTTACCCCCCTATGTAATGACCAATATTACAGAGTTTTTGGCCGTTTTAATGTGACTTTTGTATTTATCAAAATACGTGAAGAAGAGAAAAACGTGCAATATTGGTCGAAAAAACCCAAGTTTTTTCCAATTTTTCTGGACACAAATTTACCCAACAGAAAGTCAAATTTACCCAATTTTGGGTAAATACCCATAGGTTGAGAACCCCTGTGCTAGATACACAAAGATAGAGGAGACTGGCTACCCTAGGCTAACACACGGTGCCCGATGTTTCATGCAGGTGATTAGTCAAGAGCGTTCTGTTGAACATTCAGCTGATTCTGACGAAGTTCAATAACAAACCAGGGTACTTCTTCTTTGTTGCTTTTGTAGTGCTTTGACTTAGTGGTGGGGTTGCCAATTTACCTATATGAAATCATATTCCCCTCTGTCCACCAGTCTTTATAAACCCGTTTTTTCTTTAAAGAGCACCTAAAGGCAAGGCATCCCTGACTTTAGTGACTTCTGAGCAGGGTTGCAAATCAAACTCACATTCGTGTTTGCTCATGTACAAGAGCAAAACACCCATTCTCCAAGAGCCAACCCTACCTTGAAACCTCCCATGAAAAAACTTGCACAAGCCCAGATTCCACATCACTAAGATTTTGTTGTCAATCACCCGATTGTGTGACATAAATCGGCCCTTGTTTAAACTCCACACTAATTAACCTTGATCAAAATTTCAGCTGATTCCACAAAATAAGTGCCTCTTGCGGTCGTATTGAGACATAGTTCCCAGCTAGAGAGGGGTTTTTAATGCCACTTTTGGCAAAACTTTGGAGAAATAGGTTTATCCTTAGATGCTTACATTTCTTTGCAATGGCATTTTGTTATCAAAATCGTACATTTCGGAGAAATTTTGATTTCAAGAAAATCTTGAACGGTTTGCCAAAGAGTGGCATTAAAACACACTCATTAGCTGGCAACTATGTCTCAATCTTACCGCAAGAGGCGCTTATTTTGTGGAATCAGCTGAAATTTTGTTCAGGGTTCATTGAAATTCGCTTTTAGCATATCAGGTAAATACCTTAGACACATTTGCAGCAGGCTTAAGGATTTTTACTAACCAAACCGCACTATCAAATGAGCGAAATAGTTTAGATGTGTTTCTTAGAAGAAAAGGTTCCTTTAATCATGAACTTTGGCTTCCCGCATGATAAATGACGTCACAGACAGTCCGTGCCGGGTCAGGCAATCCAGGTTCCTGGGCAATCATAGATTTGACGGCCAATCTTTGCCTTTTAGTATCTCTAGCTTTTGCCAGTAGCCGAGGCATCCAGGTATTTAGTGATTCTTGGTCGGAGCCCGGACACAAAGGTTTACTAATCATGAGGTGAAAGTAGCTAAAGATGCTTCAAAAGTAGCAAACAAACCTTTTTGGGCTTAAAACATTGGAAAAGGTATTTTCCAAAGCCTTAAAATATTATAAGCCTTTAGAGAAAACGAGTAAGGAAGGTCAGAAAACGTCTTGGTGCGTTAAGGAGGATTCATTGGCTGATTCAATCAACCTTGTGTAAACTGATAAATTCTGCTTCTTCAAGAACTTCAATATTTCAAGCAAATGTGGTTGCAGAAAAATAAAAATTGTTGTCAAATAAATAGAAAAACGTGATTTTACGTATAACCTTTTTTCAAAAGCCGAGAGTCTAGCGCAAGTTGCTAAGACATTATCATTCTTGTCCTCAACGTAAAAGGTGTGCCCATGCATATTTTTAGGAAATGTTCTAATTATCCTTCGTTTACAAAAACCAGTACGAACCGGACTGATTTAGATACCTAGCCACTCAAATTTGTCTTGAGGCTAAAAAGTAGCGATCAAGAATGAACTTAAAGGTATGGCTGAAATTTCAGAACGAGTTCCATATTGATCCCTCTCCCAAAATTGCAAAATTAAGACTTGCTCAAAAGTAAATTTGATTTTTAATACAAGATGGATCACAAGGACAGTTTCCCGCAACAATAGTTAAGATTAACAAGTGGTGGTTAACTAAACCATGAACCTCTCACCACAAGACGTGAACTTCAGCTGAATCGGATCCCAATATGGCCCTAAAAGTGGTGCGGCTCTGCAATGAATAATTTATCAAAATTGAGTAACAATAAAACAAAATAACTTTAAAATATTTCCCTAGTACAAGCTTCAGACAACGGGTTTAACTACAGTTAGCCAAAGTTTCATGAAAAGTGGGCGTCTGCTTGGAGAAATATAGTTTACTATACTTTACGTCTACTGTGTGGGAACTAACATTTGCATTATGTCACTTTATGTTTCACCATATGTTATCACATTATGTCAAAACCCAAAAGGTCATTGATGAATAAGGGTGTGGATTTCAGGCAAATAAGATTCTATGCCAAAAAACATGTTTATTTGCTATTTCCTAGCTTTTAAAGCTCATTTGCCATAATTGGGCAAACAAATACAAAATTTGTCGATTTTTGGGCAAACAAATACAAAACTTGTCGATTTTTGGGCAAATTAATGCAAAAATTGTCTTTTGTGGGAAAAATAGGAAAAAAACAAATTTTTGCCCAAAATGTTTTGTTTACGGATATATTGATTATTCCATGGAATAAAAATATTTTGACTTAAATGGTTTTACACTTGTATTCCGCTTTATTGTTGGTGAGACATAATGCTCATTTTCCGAATTTTGTGGCGAATTTTGCCATATTTTGGTAAATTTTCGTGTCTGTTTGGCATTTTATTTACCATTTCTTGTTTCAAATGCCATTTTATTGGCCATTTTTGGCCTAAAAGGCATGTTTTATTTGCCAGAAATCTGCACCCCTATTGATGAAGCATGTTTTTTCGTGTTTTTGCTCTTTTTCGTGCCTTTCATTTTTTCCATTTCCGTTTTTTGTGCTTTTCATTACTTTTTTCAAGAACATTTCAAAACTTGCAAAATCAAAACTTTGTGCAAAATATTTGAATACCACATAAACACGAGAGAAAACTTAATCAATCTGAAACAATTTTGAGCCTTAAGAAGCCTTGAATTTTTGCTAAAATGCTACTCAAAAGATTTGCCTTGTGACTTCAATAGTTTTGCAAGGACCTGTGATGAACGACGAAATCAAGGGGAAAAGTGGCAAAAAATTGTGTCACACTGTTTGAAGGAGAGGGCTACTTTTAGTTCTAATACTATTTGCCTGTTATTGGTTTTTTGGGGTCGCAATTTGTTGAATGACAAATTTTAATTGCACTTTCTTATCCAGTCCTTTCAAATCTATAGAAAAGGAAACGAATACATTTACATAATTTATTTACTTATATTATTCAAACAGTCTGAGGTAGTCTTAAAAATGCAAAAACAAAAAACAAAATTGTTTGAAATCGAAACAGTTCTCTGGGAATTCTTATCAAGTGAAACCATTAAGCATTTTCAACTTATGAGCTTTAAAACTAGATTTTGAAAAGATTTTTTATGGATTTTAAAACTTTTCTTTTAAAATGGGAAGCATTTCATGAGCTGAACTGTGTTGTTTACTTTGAAGTCTCAAGGCAATTTTCCGGCACTTCTCACATCTTTTTCTATCTCTCATAATTACAGTTCATTCTTAACATGCTAACGTGGAATTTACACACCCTATATCACACATATCTTTGCATAGTCAAAACTTTCCCGGCCACTTTGACACGGAAAACGAATTTTTCGATCTTTTATTTTGTTATCATGAGTGGTGCTTTTTTTCATCGTAATGAAGAAATGTCAGATGTTTCATGGGCATCAGCTGAAGGTTGCCGAGAAAGATGCTGTTATCTTAAACTGGATTGAGGCTCAAGCCATTACCAATAAAACTCAAAAATGGCAAGTTAGAAAAACACCTGTTTTTTTGGGGCATGTGCGTCTGTTTACTACGCATGAAAGACATACAAATTTTAAATCTGTTCTTTCAGCTGGTGAGTTCCTTTCAATCTTTTATCCCCTTTGTAGTTGTTCAGCTGGCTTGGGGATTTCCGATCTCTAACCCATCGACTCAACCTCTCTGTCACTCTCCCAAGTTGGGAGACGTCTTGGACGCCCGCGTTCGTCGAGTCGTTTCTCCGGTTCCTCAGCTTGATCTATGTGGCCAAGTGCCGTGCAAGCTCGTCCTTTCGAGCCTTCAAATCAGAGAGCTCCCTCAGCTCAGCAGCAGGCGTCGGTTTTCTCTCCCTCTCTTTCTCGGTGATGCTCATGTTCGCATGATCTCTCGGCCAGCGAGGGTCTTTCACTCCTAGGTCTTCTCGTCCAATCTCGCCATCAAACCCACTCCGTTCACTCTAGACCACTTTGGCCTATCTGAGCGGGTTCTTATCCGGGCTGTTCCGATCCATCTAGCCTGACAACTCAGCCGTGCCCGTCAGATTTCGATTGGAGTGTCTCGACCAACTTGGACGGATCCCAGTAGCTGGGCTGAAATCTGGAAGCGAGCCTGTCCCTCGACCACACTCCACAGGCCGAGCTCGACCCAGCGACCCCCTAGACGACTCACGACCAAGAACGGGAAGAACGACTCAAAGAAGGAGGAAAGAAGAAGCAGAAGAAGAACACGACGACGACGACTGAGCTGGAGAAAGAGAGCCAGAAAGAAGAAGAAGACGAAGAAGAAGAAGAAAACGAAGGGCGCTGCTTCTTCGGCCATTTTTGGAAACAACTCGCGACCTTCTGCCCCAGGAACACCCCGAAGTCATCCCTCTGGAGCACGAACCTCGACCCGTGATCATCCCCGAGTCTCAGCGGGTCGTAAGAGCCTGTCGACCGCGGAAGAGTCCTCCCCATCACCGACTTACTCTTTCAGAATCGGCGTGGACATGTGCCAAGCCGTCATCGTCCTTTTAGTGGACCCATCGTGTCGAAACAACCCGAGTGTGTGTGGCCTTTGTGGCCATTGCCGTGATTGACAGGCTAGGCAGGCATCGGGGCTCCGACCCAGTGCGGGTGGATTGCCAGGTCGTGGATGGATTCGAGTTGATCCAGTGGATTTTCGAGGTGATAGAAGGTGTCAAGTGCGGCGTGGCCGGATTCGATTTTGGCCTAGATTGATGGGCTGGCACCCCATGAAAAAGGGATTCGTCGTCTGAGCAAGACACATTGGTGGACATTGACACTCAAAGATAAGAGCCATTCGTTCGTCCTTTCTGCCTTGTCCTGCGTTTGTGACGAGCTTTGGCCAATTGAGGTACATATAATACAAGTCGTGTCATTGCTTGAGTGCGTTGTCCTCGGTTCGTTGAAGGCCTCTTTCGTCTCATAATCGTTCGAACTGAAATACTAAAATATCCATTGGCCTCATCGGAATGGACTTAGAGCGAGTGCTTGACAGACTGCCTGAGCATCGAATCGCGAGATAAGATAGCGGTCCAACCGTGCCCGCCCAATTAATTAGGTGTGAAAGCCTGCAAGAAGTCTCTCCCTCCATTTTGACGGCTCGTCCTCAACGGCAGGCAGCATGTCCACGCCCACGAGCACCCCTCCTTCCAGCGGGTCGGCGGCGGGCTCGACCACCGGCGGCACGTCCAACACGTTTGTGGATCGCATTGATCCCTTCGCCAAACGATCTTTGAAGAAGAAACAGAAAAAGAGCCAAGGATCGTCTCGGTATCGAACGGGCGGCGATGTCGAACTCCAACCTTTACCCTTGCTCAAAGGTAAGTGAACTTTTGACATTTGGAATTTTGACCAACGGGTTGACGCCTGATGGTGTGGGAAGAAGAAAACGGGTCCCACTTTGTTTGTCGGCTCTCATTCAATACTCCTAGTTCAAGGGATGTGTCTGCTGAAATCGTCAACATAAGGACTCGAGTACTTGGCGTTAAGACATGTTCCATAGAGTGGTAAACCTCTGCCAAATTATGTGAGAAAGCCCCGTGCCCCCCCATGCTTCTCATTCACAACTTTCAAAAAGTGCCTATGCTGGTAGAGCTTAAATCTGGCTGCCGACCACGAACGACACCGAAATGGAGAGGAGAAGGAAATAGACGACGATCCAAGACCCGCTCACTCACTCCCCAATCCTCTCAACCCTCATTGATGTCGTGGGTTTAACTGGTATTCTGCCTAAGCGACGAAGAGGGCTTTAAGTTCACTTGAGATTGTACCGTTCCATTCTGCCCTCCTTAGACTCAGACTTCAGTACAACAATGAACGACCGTGAAGGTCGGTTGTTCATTCCATCCATCCATCTATCCATCCGCTCGATGGTTTGTCTTCGTACTTACTACCTACTATTAAGTCTTTTCTCTTCTCACGCCCTCACCAGGCACTCCACCTGGCTTTGAAGCACTCAACTAGTGCACACACAACCACTCAGCTCTCGGAGAAGGAAAAGCCCTCCGAGATGTTGGCCTTACGCTTTCAAGGAACAAGGAAGAAGAGGAAGAAGGATCCTTCCTTGGGCTTCTCCTCCGACCGACGACGTCTTCGTTTGTGCACGGCGTTCTCATATTTGTTGCTACCTTCGAAATGGTTGAGGTCTGGACGGCCTACTCTGTGCGTGTTTGATAAGGCCACTTCTTCTTTGGTGGCCTCTGGTGGCTGCTGTCACCGCTTGGGCCTTTCTTGGTGGTTTCCTCCGTCTTCGCCGAGAGTTGGTTCTGGCTGGCTGTCTCGTCGTCGTCGCCGTCGTTACTGCCAGTGATGACGATGTTCGCCAAGAGAGTCTCCTCGTTCACCAAAGAGCTTGTTCCTGCTGGGTGTTTTCAAATGGAAACTCGTTCCAAATTGGAACTTAATCCTTTTGGAAGATGAAGTCTCATCTTAACTTGTGTTGGATCAGTGCAGTACCTCAAGGAGGATGGAACCTTGAAACTGTCATTCCTCAAACCATCATCATGGCGTATTAGTCCCTTTTCTGACTGAGGGTCGGCCGATTCTTGACATTGTTCACTTCAACGACAGGATCAACGAAGCCTTGCATGGACTCTCGAAGCAGGGATCACTGCTGTTTCCGACCAACTCATTGACTTCTTGCATTGGTTGGTTCTCAATGAGTTGCTCTGCATGTGCTGGTTCTTGTTCTCCTTGCTCTTCAACACTCCCAGTAGTATCGTTCTTTCGTACATGAATATCCTCGGTATGTGCTGGTAATGACGTGAATGTGGCCTTCATGTCGTCCATTCATCCACCTTCGGGCTCCACGTTTGACTCGTCTGGCATCGATTCAAACCTTCCCACCCTCTCTATTGGTAAAGAAGAAGGAATTTGGATAGTTTATTGCGACAAATTATTTTCGTCATTACGGCTACAGAAATACGTCATGTGATAAGAGTGATGGTGATCTCCACAGATCGAACATTTAGGGATGTCATCCATCGTAGGAAGATCTAGAGCATTAGGATGATCCTTACTCAGACCTGTCATACCCAAAACTAAGCCAAAGCACCACAATAATGAATTGCTCTTGAATTCTAGATGTTCCCTCGGGAGAACAAGAGGAGCTGTTCATTCGGAAGTTGCGACAATGTGGAGTGGGCTTCGATTTTATGGACCCCGTGGCCGACCTCAAGGGCAAGGAAATCAAACGAGCCACACTCAACGAGATCGTGGATTACATAACGGCAGGGCGAGGGGTTTTAACGGAGGCAGTCTATCCAGAAATTATTCGCATGGTAAGTGGAACATTGCTCATGTCTTTTCCCATTTCAAGAGCTCCATTTAAGTTTGTGTCAATTCCAACCATTTCAGATTGCTTGCAATTTATTCCGAACCTTACCCCCAAGTGATAATCCTGATTTTGATCCTGAAGAGGACGATCCAACTTTGGAGGCCTCTTGGCCCCATTTGACGGTAAGAGTTGATCTCTTTGGTCGTGAAGACGGGATACGTTCATTTTGGCACCAATTTAACGAACAAATTTCGCAATGTCTTCCTTTCAGCTGGTTTATGAGTTTTTCCTTCGCTTTTTGGAGTCCCCGGATTTTCAGCCAAGCATCGGAAAGAAGGTCATCGACCAGAAATTCGTGCTGCAGCTTTTGGAACTCTTTGATAGTGAAGATCCACGTGAACGGGATTTCCTGAAAACCGTGCTTCATCGCATCTATGGCAAGTTCCTTGGACTCCGAGCCTTCATTCGCAAGCAGATAAACAATTTCTTCTTGAAGTAAGCTGCTTATATCATTTCAAGCGTAAAGTTGGAAGAAAGTACAGTAAAACATTCCTTTTTCCATTTTCAGATTCATTTATGAAACTGAACATTTTAACGGGGTGGGCGAACTATTGGAGATTCTCGGGAGCATCATCAATGGTTTTGCTCTGCCCTTGAAAGCGGAACACAAGCAATTTCTGATCAAGGTTCTCATACCCCTTCACAAGGTGCGGTGTCTGTCTTTGTACCACGCCCAACTCGCCTATTGTGTGGTCCAGTTCTTGGAAAAAGATGCAACCCTCACCGAACAGGTCATCAAGGGGCTCCTAAAATTCTGGCCAAAGACGTGCTCTCAAAAAGAGGTGAGTGTTTATTTCTAATAGAATTAGATATCAATGAAATCAATGTGAGGTCAAAGTGATTGCCCACGAAAGAAAGAATAGTCATGAACTTTTTTTTGACGTCGTGTTTGCAGGTCATGTTTCTGGGGGAAATTGAAGAGATTCTAGATGTGATCGAGCCCGCCCAATTTGTCAAGATCCAAGAGCCCTTGTTCAAGCAGATTGCCAGATGTGTTTCGAGTCCGCACTTTCAGGTTGGTACTCAAGCCACTAATTAATCTTGCCACACCCTATGTTTACTACAAACTTACAACACATTCTGCCTCATTTTCAGGTTGCCGAGAGAGCTTTGTACTTTTGGAATAATGAATATATCATGTCCTTAATCGAAGAGAACAACCAGGTGATCATGCCAATTATGTTCCCTGCACTCTACCGGATCTCCAAAGAGCATTGGAATCAAACCATTGTGGCCTTGGTCTACAATGTACTCAAAACCTTCATGGAGATGAACTCGAGGCTTTTTGATGATCTCACTGCTTCGTATAAGGCGGAGCGTTTGAAGTAAGTCACATCACTTTTGACGGTCGGTGTCTTCAAACTGGGCAGTTTTTTCTCACGTCCCTTTTCTTTTTCATCTCCACTCATCTAGGGAACGGAAACGAGAACGTGAGCGCGAGGACTTGTGGAAAAAATTAGAAAATCTTTCCCTCACCAATGCAAAAAAAGAAGGGATCAATTTGGATTACCTCAACCACGTCAACTCGTCGTCAACATCAACTTCGTCCTCCCAGCTTTCGGATCACTAGAATATCTCACAGAGAAGAGAAATCGAGAGTAGCAAGCCATCCATCAAAAACAACAAGCCAGTAGGGAAGAACAAGATCCTCATCCTCGAAAGATAACGATGAACGAATCACTGTAGTAGGACTAATAGGACATTATACCAACACCGCCGCCGCCACCACCATCACCACCTTCGATTTGGATAGTAGAACTGACTTGACGTAGGCTTTGTCATCGGGACTAAACCCACGACTGACCGACTTCCACCACAACTTTCCCCCTCATTTTCACGTTTCTCCCCCTCCCCCTTCGCACTTTTATCTCAGCATAAGAACACAACATTCTCCTGATCCTGAGAAGGGAACTCGAGGATAGAAACAATAGTGCGTCACAATTAAAAAAAGGAGCCCTGAAAGTTAAACGTTCAATCGCTTCTCTGGGATAAATCGTCGTTTCCCCTCTTGCGACATCCGCCAATGTGCCATGTCCTTCCAACTCGAAGAAGTCCTTTTTCCCTCCTCCCTTCGCTTTGTTCTTTTTTTTTAACATCATTTTTTTGGCACATGCTTTGCTGCCAAATGTCATTGAATGCAGTGTGGGCTGATTATATCTATCCCAAACTAAAATTACACTTATTATTATTACTATAACTACTATTATTATAATTAGTACTGCAACAAATATGATTATTATTATTATCATCATTACTATGACTATGTTCATCCTCATCCTCTTCATCACCACCACAACTACTACTACTTCTACTTCAACTCCTCCGATTGCTACTAAAAGCCGTACGCAACCATTGCTACTCTCATCAGTGATCAAAGCCTTGTGAAGCTAGTCTCGTCAATACTAAGGTACTACTAAAACCCAAGTGTGTATGAATGGGTGACTTGAATGGACGACGTGAGCGAGTGTTTGAATAAGTGTTACTATTCACAAGCAAAGCCCACAGCAACTAATACAACAACATCAATTGCATCAACAACTCGAGGAGATAACAAGTGACGCCCATAAAGGACGATTTTACAACAGGGACTCCAAGGAAAATCTGTGCCGAGACCGAAATTGTATCCCGTGCACCCGTGTAAAAAGTCGATGATTTTGACGAAACAATAACTATTCGGACATTTGAGTGCTTCTTGTTTCCATCCCCGTACCCTATCCTTCCTTCTTTAGGATTTATTCCCTCTCTTCCCCCTTCCCCATCCCCCCACTTTCTCATCAATTTCAATGTTATGCAGGGCCAACGGTTAAAGCCTTTCAATACATTCAGTATGAAGCCAGTCCACAGCTCCCGTTTTACACCATTCCTAAGAACCAAACTTGGACGGATGTTTGGCTACTAATGATTCAATTCCTTTTCCTTTAACCCGCCCCCACCTCGTAACGCCCCGCCCCGCCCAATCCACTCATTGCCAATACGGATTTTAGGCTCCGGAATCTACGTTTCCGACTAGTCAAGTCAGGAGTCATTGTGCCATTGTTTTTCAATGATCCAAGGCAATGAATCGAAGAAATGATTGGCAAACAAACAATTTTCTATCAGACCTGTGTTTCCAACAAGGCTTGCTTCAGTAGGACGTCACTTATGGATGAAAACAATATTTCAGCGCATTATATTTAAAGAAATAATATGTGAATCAAATTTAATGTTGATGAATAATATTGTGCCGATGCCATGGTAAGAAATTCAGCCGTCGTTACTTTCTTTCCACTTGAGGGCAAAGCGTCAAAGCCGACGGTTAACCTACCTTATTTTCAAAGATTTGCAGGCAATATTTCGCCTATAATGGAATTTCTCGACACCTGAAGAAGTGTCGCACTTCAATGGAAAAGTAGTTCCAGCTGAGTTTCAGAATCGGATTTCGTAAGCGATTTTTGTGACTAGTGGACTTGTCAACCTTTCGAAGAATTGGTTTATTTTCTGAGAAATCTAATGATGATTGCGTTCACATTATTGGTGACTCTTAAATATGGTGATAAACTTGTTCACCGTGACGTGATTCTGTTGATTTGGAGTAAACAATCCTTACCTTGCATCTACTGCATTGATCCAATATGTGGTCATCTGCTATCTAGCGCACGCTTTTACAAGTTTTTACACATTAAGCTGTGAAGGTTCAAAGGAAAAAAAATGTTAAAAAGAAAACTCGATTTTAAACATTCAATTTATTTTGTTATTGATCGCATTCAAAATTGTTTTATCTGACTTAGAGAGGTAGCCTCTTTAATGATTCTTGGTGTAAGTTTTCAAAGCTTAGATTCTCTCTATCTCTCGTGTGTTACGGTAAATAGAAAGAATTTTTTTATTGTTGATGTCAGGTTAAGTTTCGATTTAATTGAAAAATCTATCATTACTCTTGTAATGGAACGGCTAATTTTTAAACAAATTAGCACCTAAGGCGATTTTTAATACCCATGACTTTTTTAGATGCCCCGTTCCAAGGCGATGCAAATTTTCCAAGCTTTTACTTTTTCCGAAGTTTGCTTTCTTTCTTGTTAAATCTCAGTTTAAGAATCTCCACGGACCCATAACTCGTCATCGCCACATATGAACCTCCTGCATTGAAGGAGGCGTGAAGCAACCGCCCACTAGCTTCGATGGAATTCACGAGATCACCACTTTCCATCGACCAGAAGTTACAGTTTCCGTCATGACTGCTCGACACCAAATATTTGCCGTTGGGACTTGGACTCACTTTTGTCACTGGACCATGATGACCTTCCAGGGTCTTTTGACAATCTCCAGAGCGTGAGTTCCAAATCTTGATGGTACCATCGAACGAGGCCGACACAAGGATATCGGCATTTGGAAGCCAATTCAAGTCCACCACATATCCAAAGTGACCCGAGAGGATGGCCGTCGGAGATTTTTTATCAACCGACCAGACGTTGATGGTACAATCGACAGAGCACGATGCAAACACATTCGACCTGGACGAGTGCCGAACTATCTTGTAAATTCCGCCTGTGTGGGACCTGTACTTGTGTTCAGGTTCGCTATCCGTATACTCGCCATACTCATCAATCTGAAGAGCAAGTGGTCAGCCATCTATTTCTCCAATATTGCCATGCCTTCATTAACTGACCTTCCTCATCTGTCCGTCTTCCACGGCGTCCAGATAAATGAGTCCATTATAATCCCCAACTAGAAACTGATTTTCCGAAATCCACTCAACGGCAATGGACTCGGTGGGATTCCAAGCTGTTCGACTCCAAACTCTTTTGGTCTTGTCGATTACGGACACACAACCTCCTCCACAACTGAGGATCTTATCCCCTCGGACGGCGATGGCACGGGTCATACCTTCATGCGGGGTCCATTGATCCAATTCCTTGCCCAAGTTGTTCCACAATATCACTTTTCCATGTTCAGTGCCTGATGCAGTGGAAATCATTGTTACTTTAATACAATCATGATAAGCCAAGGTATTTACCAGACACGAGCCATTTTCCAGAGTCCGACCAAACGGCACAACTTGCGGAATCAGAATGGTCCAATCGGAGCTCTTTAACTGCAGGTTCGGTGAAAGAAGGTTGGAAATCCCAGAGGAACATTTTTCTGTCGGTGCCTGCCGTGAGAAGAATATCTTGAACCGGGTTCCAAGCACACAAATCCACATTTTGAGTGTGCCCAATTAACGGGATACGGGAAGCCGCTTCCACTTCTTTAGGTGGTTCTGAAAAAACAAATCACAAATAAGTAACTTTGGATGATATGTGAAAAGTTTGGCAGTACCTGGAGGTTTTGGCTTTTTAGGTTTGGATTTTTTACTCTTCGTTAGCTTTGACTTGGTTGGTTCTTTACTTTCGGTGGTTTCCTCATCGGTGGCTTGGTCCAGGATAATGACAAAGTTGTGCTCTTTTGAGTTGGGCGTGACAGGTTTGCCATCCTTGATTTGATCTTCGTGAACATCATGCACTTTTGACTCGTTGCATCCCATATCGACCAAAATATAAATCCATTTATTTATTTGCTCGTGAACGAGACATTCCCTTGCTTCAAGCTAAGTTAAATTGATAGAGAAAAAACATGAGAGTCTTAGCTTTCTCTTTCAATTTCGTTTCGCCGTCTGGTTGTCCCCAAACATTCCCCACAATCAAACCTTGGGTTGTTAGGGTATTCTTCGTAGAGCTCAAGTCGATAACTTAAGGTCATTTACTGCAGAAACCAAATAGCATTGGCCTTCCATCTGTTTGTATGCTTGTGCATGTTTTCCACTATCACACTTTTGAGTGCTGCTCTAATGAAAAGCATCATGCATTTATGATTAGTTGCTACGTATTTTTGGATCTAAACGCCATGGCTCATAGTAGGGATTCTCGTAGTTTTATGTACAAATGTGAATTGGTTGCGGTTGTAGTGAGCCTTTGTATACAGCATTCGATTTAATTTTGATCATCAACTCAAATGAATGAGAATTATTACTGCTACATATGCTTGTATTTTGCAATTATATTCAAGCAGTCGGTTCTCTACCATTGCAGATGACATGGTTCCTCGCGTAAATACCTGTCTTTGGTTGACTTTCTTCTCTCTGCCTTTCAAGAGTCAGTCGCACACATTCCATTCCCTTCTCCAATAACAAACATTGACATACAAGTCTCCCTTTTATCCTGGAAATTGGTTTAAGTCTATCAAAGCATTGACATTCTGTTAAAGGATTCAAAATGTTGAGCAACGTACATCTAGCACCGTCAGATGATGAGGATCTGTATTCAGGATTTGGACACGAAGAAGTTGCTCCTGCTCTTCAAACCGAAGATCTTGAATTCGACGAAGGATTCCAAGTGAGAATAAAGGACACGTTACTCTCAACTTTAGTTGTTTTTACAAATCAATAAAACTTTCTTGAACATTAGGCAGCGCTCAAAAGTAGTCAAGGTCGACGACCACCGGGGACTTCAAGTGGACGCTCTGGTCAAGGTCGTGTGGGAACAGCCTCCGGAAATCGAATGGGACTGGGAACTGCTTCTGGACTTCGTGGAGCCACTGGACTTATTTCCTCTCTCGGGGGTAGACCCACCACAGGTGAAGCTTGAAGGCCAATATTTCTATTGAAATAAGTCTTTTTCATATTGAGCAATATTTCTGTCCCAGGTTTTGGAGATGGCGTTAATAGACCAATGACGGGAATTAGAGGGGCTGGCTACCCGGGGACTGCAGCTGGAGGTCAGAGGGGTCAATTTGATCCAATGAATCAGAACTCGGCTGGGTTGAGGAGTGTGGCTTCACCCGGGATTGACTCCAAAAGAGAGGAAACGCCGGAAGAAAAAATCAAAATCATGGAGAAGAAGGTTGATCAGTTTTGTAGCTTTGGTATTTTTGATGCCCTTATTATTTTATATTGTTATGATAATAGGTGAACAAGTTGATTCAAGAATCTTGTATCAGCGCAGGAAAGGGAAATCCCAAAGTCGCCTTGGATCGAGCCAAAGAAGCCTCGACCAAAGAAAGGAGTTTAATCCGTTTGAGAGAACAGGCTGGATTAGCCGAGGCTCATAATCTGGATTTGACCTTTAGTGTCTTGTTTAATTTGGCCAACCAATACGCCGCTAACGAAATGTACACTGAAGCTTTGAACACATATACGGTATGCTGAAATGCAATCTCTTTTTGCTGAACCTTTTTACTGACACAAACATATGAAATGGTTTCCAGGTGATCACCAAGAATCGAATGTTCAGTAATGCTGGTCGACTCCGTGTCAACATGGGCAACATCTACTTCAAAACTGGCCAATATGCAAAAGCCATCAAGTTCTATCGCATGGCTCTTGATCAAGTGGCTAATACGCACAAGAGCATGCGAATCAAAATCATGCACAACATTGGCATCCTCTTTGTTCGAATGGGACAATACTCAGATGCGTGCACGAGTTTCGAATGGATCATGTCGGAACAACCCGAGTTCAAAACTGGACTTCACCTCATTCTTTGTTACTATGCTTTGGGTGATAAAGACAGAACGAAAAAGGGGTGAGGTTTGACGAGGGACTCATTTTGCCTACTGACAGTTCAAGAGATGGGATTTACTTAAAGGTTTCAACAACTGTTGGAGGTTCCCATGGAGGACGAGGATGAGGATAAGTATGCCGCCGTCTCTGATGATACACACGCCAACTTGATAGTAGAGGCGATCAAGAATGATCAGCTCAGAAAATTGGAGCGAAGTAAAAAGCACGATTCAGAACATGCGATTCTGATTGCTGCAAAGTTGATTGCACCGGTAAGTTAATTTTGGGTGAAATCAAATGAAGTACAGGGTGCGGAAGAGAAAACTGTGTAGGTCTTTAAACTGCTCTAAAGCCGTCAAAAATGTTTTTTTTTCTGAAATTTTGACAGTAAAATTTCGAAACTTTTCTCTTTTGATTGGTACCAAAAATTGGTTAACCCATGAAATCAAACTTTAAGTGGAGGCCCAAAACCAAAAGATACTTGATTTGTTTAATGCCCAAGTGGCGCAAAAAGGGGTTGTCGCCATCGTGGGCGTCAGTTTGTCAGCGCTGACAAAAAAAACAAAAACACAAACAAAGCTCCCCACCAGCGCCATGATGCTCAGCATTGTGGCGTCCTATGGCAGGAAGATGGCACCAATCTGGTTCCCAAAAGGCCTGAGAATGGGTGCCAAGGAGTACCTGGAGATGTTTCAGACCAAAGTGAAGCCCTGGCTTGATGCCACCTACCCTGACGGCGACTACATGTGGCAGCAGGACAACGCCCCTTGCTACACAACCAAGATTGTGCAGGAGTGGCTGTACTCAAACTTGCCCTCTTTCTGGCCTAAGGACCTTTGCCCCCCCTCTTTCTTTTTGGAGCATTGTTGAGACAAGAGCTTGCGCTATGCCCCACCGAAATATAGACGCCCTGAAAGCTGCCATTGAGGCCATGTGGAATTGAGGCCATGTTAATGGAGACCATCATAAAGACCTGCGATCTTTCTGCGGACGTTTGGAGGAGGTGATTGCAGGTGATGGTGGCTATATTGAAGATTAGTTGAATTTAATTTGATATTAAATCTCCCTGAAAGTTTAAATTAGATTAAATGAATTTTTTTAAAAGTTATAGCCCTTTCAGTTTTTTTCATCTAGACACGCAGTTTTCTCTTCCGCACCGTGTAGAATAACAGAAGGGGAAAATACATGTTAATTTAATTCAAAAAGAGGAGACTTATGGCTAGTTATTCCGTACATTTTTACATTACAATGTTGATTGCAGTGACATTGGAAAATAGGAAACAAGCAGTGGATCAAGAGGGTTCATTTTTAATTCGGTATTTTAACAGAAATTTCATGGAAGTCGTATTTTTTCGAACATTCTTGCTGTAACTTGTTTGATACGTGTAAAAACATAAAAGTATGTTAAGATTTTACTTTGTCTTAAGTTTACGTTATGTCCTGGATGGCGTCGATTTCGGATAAACCCTCGGAGCACTTTCAACGTATGACTGTCGAAGCTCCCGTTGAGATAAAATCGGGCGATTTTCAAGTATCATCAGAGAAATCTGTAAAAAAGAATATTCTCTGAATGACTGATTGATGAGCAACACTCAATCGCCTAAAAGGAAGCTTAAGGATAGCTCTTAAATTATAGATGATCGAGGACACGTTCTCATCGGGATATAATTGGTGCGTGGACACGATCAAGATGTCTCAACATTCCCAGTTGGCCAATGATTTGGAGATCAACAAGGCAGTCATGTATTTGAGACAAAAGGATTTCCAAAGTGCGGTCGAAACCCTCAAAGCCTTTGAGAAACAAAACACCAAAGTGGCCAGCACTGCTGCCACCAATCTGTCGTTTCTGTATTTCCTTCAATCCGATCTGGACTCGTCCGAAAAGTACGCCACCTTGGCCAAAGATGCCGATAGCTACAATGCCGCTGCATTCGTCAATCTGGCTAATTGTCTATATGAAAAGGGTGACATTGAGAAAGCCAAAGAGATCTACAACGTGGCATTGGCCAACGATGCCTCATGCGTTGAGGCCCTGTACAACTTGGGCCTAGCTCAAGTGGCCTTGGGCTTTTTAGATGAAGCACTTGATTGCTTTTTCAAGCTACAAAGCATCGTGCAAAACCATGCCCAAGTCATGTATCAAATCGCAAGAATCTATGAGCTCAAGGGAGATACGGGACAAGCGGTGGAATGGTATTTCCAAGTGATTGGACTGACCCCCACTGATCCAGCTGTCCTTCAAAAGATGGCGAATATCTACGATAACGAAGGCGACAAACAGCAAGCGTATCAGTACAATTTCGATTCATATCGATATTTCCCGTCCAACTTGGAAACAATCGATTGGTTGGGGTCCTACTTTATTGAGATGCAGGTATTTAACCAATTCTGTTGACATATAAAGATTGGATTAAATTGAATTGCTTCTGCTTAAAGGTGAGCGAAAAGGCCATTGGCTATTTTGAAAAGGCCGCCCTGATGCAACCAGATGATGTGCGTTGGCAATTGATGATCGCTAGTTGCTTCCGTCGCTCTGGAAACTATCATCGAGCCTTGGACACTTACAAATCCATTCATCGGCGATTTCCCGAGAACATTGATTGCTTGAAGTTTCTGGTCAAGCTTTCTAACGACATGGGCCTGAAAGAGGCTCAGGAATATGCCTTGGAATTGAAAAAGGCCGAACGAGCCAAGGACATGAAGGAGCAACGCATTCAAAGTAGTCGACCCGGATCGAGACGAAGCTCCAGTCGGACCTCAATGAACTCAACGAGAACAGGATCTGCGGTAAGCCCAATAAATTTGAAAAATTAGAGCTGTTCCCAAACCGATGCTTAACTTTAAACAACCTACTCAACTTTATGAACAATTTAGCTTTTGGTTTTACGTTTCTGGCAAAATAGAAATGGAATGAACCTAGTACAAAGCACGAGAGAATAGCTTTGCTTTGTTGGTTTGTTAATTGTTAAATGATACTTTTGAAGTAGGACTTACAAACATGGCACCAATATCAACAATTCTACAGCTAAAACACTACAAAGTTTGGCATTTGGAATTGTTTGACCTCAAACCTTTCAACTAATTTGGGTGGACGTCAACAAAAAGTTCATGTTTTTTTTAAATACATATTATTACTGTTAACATGTAGTGACTAAGGATTAACATCCCTCTTCAAATCATGAAGTTCATTTATTGCTTCTGTGTACTTTAGCATTTGTGAAATTTATATCAACATGGTTTCTACGCTACGCCTGTCCGTAGGCCACATCCATGCTTGAAAAGAATGTGCTACTCATGTGAGTTAGATCCTTTTCAGGTAAGTGCTGACATTATGACGAGCTCTCCCACGGGCTCTCGACAGGTGTCCTCACGTGGAAGAAGTGTACCAGGATCAGCTGCTCAAGGTCGATTTGGCGTCTTTGATGAAGACGCAGACGAGCCATACCGTCCAAATTCGAAGGAGATCGTTTTAGGGTATAGTGATCCCTTGGGACCAATGCCTGAGAGACCCAAAACTGCTGCTGGAAACAAAGGAGGGATCAACGAAAACGAGTTTGCTGATGAAGAAATTGGCGACGATTTGTTACCAGAATGAGAGCCCACATCTATGTTTATTATCAATTAGACAACTTCTCTACCGTAGCACAATCATTAAAAACTTTTCTCTCAAAAATCTTGTTCATTTTTTGGATGACTTTCTGGCCCTAGGTCTCAATTTGAGCAAAAGCCTTTCCATTCCATGCAAGTTTGGGTCACCTTTTGGTTTGTTCCGGTGCCGTAAAAAAAGTTTGTGACTGCAATCACTCTTTTAATTAGGAGTTCTGAGTGAAAGTTCTTGAAACCCCGCAGTAGTTGTTCAAGAAACTTTCCTTGAATACGGACTATGAAGATAACGATGATAGAGAATGTCCCACTCAGTCAAGGTTGAACCAAATATTGTAGAGTCAAGATGACTTCCATAGTTTGCTATTGTTTGCTTGGAAGGCAAGTAGGTAGGTTGTAACGTGCTTGAGTTTTTGGTACTCACAAATCTGTGCTTGAGGTTTCTGTCCGGTTGTCATGATCTGTCAAGTTGACTTTGGTGGCCAACACCACAAAAGTTTATTTGGCTCGGAATTTGTGACAAGACCATCATTGCTAGTCATCGTGACCGCGAAGACAACCAGTCTTAACTAGACCATGAATTTACAACAAAGAAATCCATATCTATGGGACTTTTTCACTTAAAACCAACACCCGGTCTATTATTTATAAAAAAAACTTGCTTTTTTGTAAATATTGGCAAAAGCTATTGAATAGTATCCATTATCCATTAGAAACATGACAAAATTAAGATAAGAAAATAAGGGAGGTATGTCTTTGGCTACCTGTTTAAAAAAATAGTAGTACAGATGCGTTCCATTTTTTGTTAGTTGGACTTCACTTTTTCACTAATTTTAAATACGTAAATTCATAAGCTCTCCCGACGACCATCTCTTCTCCCAACTTTGCCTTACAATACTTTCCAAGATTTCACTTCTCGGTCAGATGGAGCACCTTGTCATAATACCAACAGTGCACGTAGCCTCCCTCTCTCACGCCAAAAAAGGTGGATTCAAGGCCAGGCCTTTAATGGCTTTATGGGAGAGGGGAAGAAGCATGGTGCTCTTGTTGGCGACTCTCTGACCAAACTGAGTCGGAACGCGAGAAACCACGGCGACCAGGCCTGATTTCTGTGCAATGCCGCGGAAACAGAGTGGTCTGACACTGACTGTCGCAACCACTTCAATCGTTCATTTATGGTTTGCTTTACGATGTCGTCAACCACAGTCTCTAAACCATTGGATAAGAATCTCAAATCACAAAAATGGTCTTTCTATACTCGAGTACTTCAGAGTGTAAACTTTGTCCCATTAACGGTTATCGGTGTCACTTCAAAATGCAATCTCGTGAACGGACTTCCGGAATGATATTGTTATCCATCGTAGGAATTTGCTTTTGAAACAACGAATGAATGGATTTAAGGATCGCGCGGATCTACTGAACGTCATACAAGTTTAAAACCGCCGTTTCTCGTGAACGAAAGAATTTAACAAGCTGAAATCTAGCAAATGATATTCTGAAATGCTTGTCTAGTTGATCGCTTGAAAAACAAAATAATTTGCTTGAATGCAATTAACAAAAATTCATAACTGAGCGGCCGGGAAGAGACTACCGTGAATTTCGTTTTCCTTTTATATGTCATTCCTATTGAATAAACTAATAGTCAGCTCGTGCAAATTGGTCTTTGTAATTCACAACTTGTTATATATTTCGGCTACAAAGACAAGCACTACGTGAAGTTTAGAATATTGGCTCTTTTTGGAAAGGGATTCCCAAGCATGGCTTAAAGATTCGCACAAGAAACTTTCTTTACAAAAATATTTACAATTTTTTCAAGGTTGGGAAAGTTTTCGGGCATTTGCAGGTATTTCATTTTGAATCAATGGGTTTAGGTAAAATAATCAGCCAATCCAGACATCATACGAGGAAAACCGAACTGGAGGTGATATAAACCTCACGCCTTTGGCAATGCATATTTCTGATTGGCCAGACATTTGTTTGCCTTCCATTTTTGGCAATTCTGGCCCTTTCGTGCGGAAATTCCACTCATCATGATCACGCACGATATCCGCGTAGGGTTTGCTTTACTACCAGTTATCCTGGTTGTCGACGACGCTTTTGCTTTCGTGTTCTTATTGCAAGATCGAACTTGTGAGCCACCAAACTCAGGGCCATTTGATCGTACCTTCAGAGCTGTAACTTCATCAAGATACGTTTGCCCTACTTGTCTGTTTTAGATGGTGCTCGGTATGCGTGCAATGTTCCATTTCGGAGAAACGGGTGTCCACTTTTTGTGCGGTTTTTCCTGAATGAACCACCAGCACCTTCAAGTATGGGAAATATCATCTCATAAAGGAGGTTTCTATAATTTTTCTGAATGTGCTTGTCTTATTCAAATGACCCTGTTGAGAAGAACACAAAGCTTCTAAGAAAGGTTATTTTCCTAAGTATGGCGTTGCTCCGCTTTCAAGAAATTAGCAATTATAACTATTCTACTAAGAAAAGTACAATCTTTGAGATAGGGTGGGTCTCTCATTTGTGGCAATTTTTGCAAAATGCTACAAACTAAAAAAATGGTGTAGACAAGAGCACACCATTTTGTCCTGGAAATTTGATAACTCTGGGGTTGTTTTTTGTATGATCATTTGACATTTTTCCTTGTCTAAGTTGATTAGAACCGTCATGTCTACATCGCCCTAAAGTTCCAGTCCCCATCAAAGACAAGGTGTGCCTTAAGTAAGGATTTCATTTTTCAAAATGGAAACCATCAGAGAATTTTTATTCATCGCATTTTGTTCATTTGATCGAAGTTGAAAATTACTATTCACTTGGACCTCAAAAAGCCAAAAAAGTCGTAATCGAATTGGAAAGCATAAAAGGAGTGCATCTTCTGGTTCCCCACTTCTTATACTTGCAGTGGATAGTTCTGACCTACTTACAACAAGGGAAAGAAATGTGGAACATTTGGTAATGCTGTTTGCAAGTGAGATTGCAGTCTGCCACTCTTTCTTCCTGAGTGCAATCTGGATAATATATTTCCCACGGGGTTTAAGTTTGCCGAGCCAATGATCCCACCAGGGAACCATTACGGAATCAATGGAACATGACTCATTTACACACTACTGTAATTAACAGTGATGTTCCAAAACTGCGACAAAAGTCCTAAAATTATTCCAAGGTGTCTTTGTAAATGGACGTTTTTCCTTGTGCAAACATTGGTATCTCCATAACTTGCAACGAGTTCGTGTGAAATCGTAATTATTGTAAAAGTAATGCCATTGGTTGGACCGATTGAACGAAAGTGAACGACTACCTTTCTGATCTCAGACTGGCAAAGAGATCGTCCACTTAAATAACCTTGTGTTTGTGGTGATTCCATGAATAAATAGTTATTCCCAGTGCCACGCACTTTTCACGAGATCATACTAAAAGCAAGCAAGTGCTACATACACAATACCAAGTGAATTTTTCATTGTTTTGATAAGCTTACTCACAACGATTGAAATGGATCTGTACGCCTAATGAAGTGCAAAATTGTGCGAAAGGAGTTTTTTTTTTCATCCCCAAACTTAGTTTTCGGCTTCACCCTTATGCATAAAGTGCACTACTTCGATGGATCTGTCCCTCTTAGTTTGCAAATCTACAATCAGCCTAGCCTGACGGTGCCTCCTTGTGGAAAATCCACGAAAGCGAAGGTTCCACGGGATCGACGGAGTGCATTCTTGTTCCAATTTTGACCAAAGTTCTGCGTGTTGAAGATCTTGGGACTGCACTCATTGACACAGGCTTGCGTTCTTCCAGTAATCATTAAAGAGAGACAAGGATTCGTCACCATTGGTTGCCATTGTCCTTTCGTGTTGGTCTCGAGAAGGAACACAAAAAAGGTAAGAAGGGAGGGGGAGCTTGTTTTCCCGTCCCGGGTTCTCGCTTCGTCGACGAATTCATCGCCGGTTGTTCCATGGTGTCAATCAGAGTTCAACGTTAGTTTGCTCGGGCTCGACCTTGGACTCACTTGCAAGGCTCTGGGGCTCCTTATTGGCTTCTTTTTGGACTGGCTTAGTTTTGTGCTGACTGTTTGTCCAGACCTCTGGGGAAGAAATTGAATCAAATTCCGAAGAATAAACTGAGACATCAACATGAAGGAGATTCAGCACGGGAAGCGAGGTTCCAATGTGGACGATCATGAGGTGAACAATTCGAGTGTGCAAGATTTTAGCCGAATCATCCAGGCTCAGCATGAGTTATTGTCGGAACAAGGGCGTCAAATCCAAGAGCTCAAAGTTCAACTCGACAGCAATCTGAAGTTGACGGATGGTTTGCAAACTCAAATCGAAGAAATGCAGGATGCCTTCCAAGAGTGGAGAGAGCGAGAAAAACCTACCAATGGACCCAAGACCACGACTGCCACAAACAACGATGATTTGTCTGTTATTGAAGGCTTGCAGGACCAAATCGATCGTTTGACCTCGGCCTACAATGGAATCCAAGATCAGCTCTATGAAATTGACAAAAGTTGGAAGAATAACTTGATCCTGTATGGTTTACCCTATTCGGACAGTATGGATGAGGATCCCTTGATCTTAGAAGAAAGGGTGAGTTGTGTTTGTTGTCCCAATCAGTCTTGTTGGAAAGAGATTAAACATCTTTACAAAATTGCCGAATAAGCCCAAAAATCTTTCAAGCTGACCTGTCAGTTCAATGGTCAAAGAAACTACCAATAGAAAAAATCAAAACGAGAAGGAATCTTTTTAGTAGCTTATTCAAAGAGCAAGTACTGATATGGGTCGATTTTAGTATTGATTGCTGAAACATGTAACTAAGGCAATGCAAAATGTGCGAAAAAGATGCGTGCTACCCAAGCTCAAAGGCCACAATTTCTGTCTCCCAGGTTCGTGACATTTTCCACAAGAAACTGCATATTAGCCGAGACATGGCCATCCATCGTATTACTCGGTTGTGGTATGGTCCCGATTGTCGGGGTTACAAGCCAATCCAAATTGCATTTTCCCAATACAAAGACAAAGAAGAGGTCTTGAGAAAGGCGCGTCTGCTCAAGGGAGGCAGTATTTACCTTTCGGAGGATTTCTCTCGTAAGGTTCGACAACACCGACATGAGCTCATCAAGTTCATGAAGGAGGTCAAAAGCCGAGATCCAGCACGACGTATGGTTCTTCGATATGACAAGTTGTACATTGGCACCGAAATCTATTTCTACAATGACCTGACCAATCGAATTGAACGCCAACACAACGGAATGGAGTTGGGACATCCATCGAGGAAAAATTCAGCGCTTTTGGAAAATATGGTGTTGAATGAAGCTCAGGTAAAGTCATTATCCCTGAATGTAGAAAAATACTTCTTTGTGCGCAACACTAATCCATTCATTCATCCAATTAATGTAGGCTAGCATGAGTGAGCAACACCAGTCGTGGTTACGGAGACCCAAATCAGGCACGAGCTCGAGAAGTGAGACTCCAATTCAAACGACCGCTTCCATGAACGATCTCACACGACCGACCCGATCAGCGGGAAACCGATCCAAGAGGACCATGAGAACCTTATCCAAAGCAGCCTCGATCGATTCCTTGGATTATTCAAACTCGGATTTTGAGCTGAATCGACCAACTAATGGACGATATTACGATTACCCTGAGAGCCCTTCCAAAAATCAGACCTACATTACTCCCACGGGATCACCTATGAAGGCCAAAAAGGTTGTGGCATTTGCCGAGGTCGAAGAGCCCAGTGTGTCCCATGAAATTGAGCGATATGTTCCAATTAATTCTCACCAGATTGTTAGTTTAAGCCATGCACAAGCCAATGGAAATGGCTTGCCCCCTATTCATCAGATGATGCAAGTGGAACGACCTTTGGCCTTGCGCAATCAGATCCAAATGAATGTTTCCTCCAACTTACCTGCCATTACAAACGGAACGTCTTCTACGAACAAGATCCAATTAAGTTTGCCTGCTCCGTCCTCTTCTCAAGATTATAATGGTGTTGATGAGGACAGAGATCAAAACAATCTCAAGGCCTTAACCCACTCTTCAGATGGCACCATGGTCCAAATGAGCCATTTGGCCCCACTCAATGGTCGTGTGCCGAGCAATGGGAAACGATCTAATAACGGTGGTACAATGGTCCAAACCGAGGGAGGAATGATCAAGGTTGCTCTTTACGGTGAATTCCCAGTTACCCAAATGAAATGATTGCTTATCAATTCGTAATGGATCTGGACAAATATCCTGCCACAAACGCCATTTTCTGCTGCTGACCCGATTTCTTCCATTTTACGTTCCATTACGGCTTTGCCTCATTTCTTTACTAAAAATGGTCCAATGTAACATTGTGTGCATGTCACTAGATACCAATTCAATAACGGGAGAAAGTCATTTTAAGTACGTGTATTTCACTTTAAATCAAAAAATATATAAGTATCTATCCCTCCTAGAGACAAATGTTCACTAAATATTTTCTAAGAATCCTGACTTTTCCGACAAACATCCAAAAGATACTCATACCTGCAAAGACAAGGAATATGCAATATAATGAAATCGTGATTTAGAATCGATTTTAAGGCTCTTAGACCCAAGCGATTGCTGAGTTTAGGTAACGTTAGTAACATCCGTCATCTTCTGTAGCACGATTAAGCTGATTTGTGTCTCCAGAACGGTTAATGAGACTCTAATTTGGTGATTTATATGCAAAACTAATCTTTCAGCCTAACACCCAAAATAACAATGTGACATTTGTCGGGTCTAAGGGGGTTAGTACCCCTCATGGTTACGTGCTCACCCGAGGAATGTTGCACCATTAAGAGGGAAGGCTCTTAAAGAAACTGCCACGATCCCTCGACTAAAAATCTTCAGTCCACCTTCCCGGTAACATTGTTGGAATGTGTCAACAGTTCCGTTGTACTTGGGATTTACCGGACAATCGGCTTGGATCCGAGATTTTACCACGTCAAAGTAGATCACAACAACCCAGGAAACAATACCTTTAAGTGGAAAAAGTTCCGTTTGTCAAGGAGTCAAAAAACTTTTTGAAGGGATTCCTAATGTAGGAGGGTTGTTTAACGCTTCAGAGGATAGATGTGGGAGCATTCCAAAACCCCTCTTGGAAGTTCGGAAAAAATGGTGCTACCAAATATGCAAATTACCCGCAACACCTCCCACCCACACGGATTGAAAAGGGCTCGGAATTTGCCCCTTTCTGCGGTCACAAAGCCGATCCACAATCATCTCGTAGACCATAATGTAGACCCCATACGAAGGAACATCTCTGGAAGTTTCTAAAGGTTGTAGTTATCAAAACAATAATAATGAAACAAATCACCAATCACCTTAAAGCCATGGGAACCAATCCTTGATACCATCCGGTTAGACCTTTCTTCATATAAATGTCCCTGAGTACTTTGTAGGGGCTCAGTTTGGAATGCCCTTGGGCTCCTAAATGAACAATTGTGTTAAAAAAAATACTGTTTGTATTTGATCCACATTACAAATCGAAATCCACCTGCATCTTTGATTTGAGTTTGAAGTCTAATTTTGGCTAAATCGACTGGACAAGAGACAACCAGTTGAGCTGCTCCACCCGCACATCCAGCCCAATATATCTCCCAATAAGTTGGCTTCACTTTGGTAGCGATTTCTCCAGTTCGAAATTCCGTCATTGCATTCAATGACATGCCATAAACACCGAAGAACAAAGAGTTCAATGCACCAGCTGAGAGGAGGGGATAGTACATGCCTTTGAAAAAACCCTGAACCTAATTAAAGAATGAGGAAAGGGAAACAGTCAAGATCTTCTAATAGTGAACAGTTCTGAAATACCATGGACAATTAGTTGATTACCCCTTCGAATTGAAAACAACTTTTTGTGACGTGCCACAGACTAGGGTTTTGCAGGGATTGTTGTCGTACCTGAAAATAAGGGATTTACAACTACCTAATTGGACGAGTTGGAATGGCCCAAGCACTTTTGTTTTGGTTTAGTTTTCACCTTTAAAGTATCGAATGGGTGTCCCACGATCAATCCAATCACTCCACCAAACCAACCAGCAGAGAAATCGCAAAGAAACGATGCCATTTTGGAGAATTCGGTGTCAGGTTTGAGGTCAAGAAAAAAGGTTTTGAATTCCTTACCTCATCACTTAAAACTTACGATTTAAAACTTTAGCCATGATTATTCAAAGTATCTTTGAAGCAGATACTCTGAGAAACACTAGTTGTTTGGCCAAGCCAAAGGCCAATGTCAAAAGTGAGTGCAACGCCTGACATTGAAATTGTACTTTTCGTAAGATTTTCTTTGTATCATTGAGGCAGAAGGATTTGGCAAGTCACCAAAAAGGCAAACGGTTCGATACAGTTTGTATTTCATAAGAAGAAACATGATCATATAACATCGAATCGAGAAGTTTGAGATACAAAAATAAGAGGGTAACTGAAATATCGCCCCTAAGACCCATTCTGGTTTTGGCAGCGAGCAAGCACGTATTCGTATCTGTAACGACATTGAAGAAATTGAAACACACTTGAAGAAAAGTTGTAGATTGTTCGCAGTTGAAACGAAACGTACCCAACAAATGTGGCTCCATTGACTGGAAATGCTCTGAGAGCCACTGCCAAAGAGCCTTTGAAGAAGCCTTTCCATCCCTGTTCCCGGTAACAAGCCATTGCTGTTGCAAGTATGCCGACAAATTTGGGATTGTGGGCGCAATCTGCTTGCATTTTGGACTTGATCACATCCAAAGGCATGATAGATAACCATGATATGACACCTAGAGTAAATGAGACATAAATACCATTTCCAAAGTACCGGGTGCGTCAGAATCTGCGGTACATTTTGAAATGTTTCATTCAACAGCAGTTAGCATCAAGATATAATATTGAACAACTTTTTTACTGATGACAATCTCATAATTGCTTGGCAATGAATAATTGTTTCTCAAAAACACCTCCATCTGCTGCAATTCACTTCTCCACAAGGTGCCTGAACCCCTTACATGTCTTGGCCACGTCCTCCTCTTGCATGTTGGCCCACACCTCATGGACGGCGGACTTCATGGTGGTGAAACTGCTGTGACTGGTTCAACAGGCCTCACTCTCCACACGCACCCAGATGCTGAAATCAAAAGGGTTCAGGTTTGGTGATGATGGTGGCCACAATGACTTTGACCAAAGCCCTCCTGATACCAGCTTCTCCTCCACGAACTTCTGCGTCAGCTTTGATGTGTGAAACGGGGCCACATCTTGAGTAAAAACGTAGTTTCCCTTGCCATAGGTCTCGTCCAACCATGGGAGGACCTCCTTGTCCAAGATCTGAATGTAGCCGTGGCTGTCCAAGGTCCCATTGATCCACCTGCCAAACCTCTTCCTATCCCCTGATGTGCGCCGCTGTTTTCTCTCATCTTGAAGCCTCCTGTCTCTTGAAACAACTTTTTGGCCCGGTCGACGAAGTTACTGGTGACCCCAAAGTTGTTCACAATGTCTTTCACACTGATGCCAGCCTCAAGGTGCGCGACGATTTTTTGGCGTTGTTCGGACATTGTTGTCTCGAAGTGTTAAAAGAGGAGAAATCAAAACAAACGGCCGTGTTCAAGTGCTCAATACGTGCATGTTAACAGTTCTACACATCAAAAGGCATCAAAGAAAGCGCACACCAATAGCTATGCCGACTTTTGAAAGTGTACCGCGGATTTTGACGCACCCGGTATTACAGAATTGATCAAGCGAAGGCTTGCATTCATCTTTACAACTTGTATTAATTGTCTACATTAGGGTCGGCAACAAATTTTGAGCCAGGCCCCGCCCAACTTGATGTATCTTTATCTGGGACCTACAAACAGAAGCTGCTGGTTATGAGGGCCCTAAAATAAAAGATCACAAACCTGTGAGCCCACAAGGGCTGCGCCTACCAAAAATCACCAATGGCCCCAACCCATTGGTTGTCGCCCCCTGGTCTACATTGTGAACACTAAATCACTTGTAAGATGTTACGACAATGAAAACGATTGATATTATAACTGAGCAATGGGACAAAAATCCGTGAGTGCGTGACCGCTTTTTTCAAGTAGCGAAGGGCCTACTTTCCCGTTTTAAGAGACTTCTATTGTAGTAATGCTTCAGTAGAAATGCAATTACATGATATTTTTGACAGTCTATTCGTCTTTTCCCGCCTGTTACTTTTGGCCCTGTTTGCCAGAGAGTTATCAAACAAGGCTGAGTGCAGATAGATGGATGACCACAAATTAGGGCTGTGCATCGGATCCGAAAGGTCCC
>CM021319.1:2407315-2429350 GCA_010645155.1 Tigriopus japonicus
TGGCAAAATCTTTACTTTATTCAAATAGGATGGTTTTGCTTTGAACACGTTTTGTAACTTTTTGATGCTTTTTTACTACAAAACCTTTCTATGATTCTCTTAATATAGAAATATTTGATCTCAATGCCTTCATTTAATTGGTAAAATCTGAAACATTAAAATACCTTGTGGAGTCATTAAAAAATTCAGAGTTGAAGGCAGGAGATTCCATTTAAATCATCAAACAAAAAAGGTCTCATAATGAAAATATTGTGAATTGAAATAAAAAAGTAAAATGAAAAATTCGGATTGGTTTCGGATTACGTCGGATCCGAATTTTTTTTCGCAAATCCGAATCCGAATCCGACAGGTTTTGGCAAATCCGAACGAATCCGAATCCGAAAATTCGCGCTAAAATCCGAACGAATCCGAATCCGAAAATTCTTGCGTCAATCCGAACGAATCCGAATCCGATCGGATTCGGATCCGATCGGATCCGACTTTTCGGATCCGATGCACAGCTCTACCACAAATCAAGAGTCGAGATCAGTGAGAAGTCCTGTATGAACGTTACATGGATTGAAAATCCACGTACATAGGAGCCGACGTACATAAACAAACCCAAGTGAAGGGCAAAGTCAATCAGGGTTGCTAAAATATGCTACACACATGGCAGTTAGTAGAAACACATTTTTCTTTCAGAAATCATTTGGCAATAATATTTTTGATTTATTCATTCAATAATTACGCAAGTTCTCTCCATAATCTTCATTGTAGGTAGATTAAGACTAAACCTATTTCAGCTCCTAACCCATGCTTGAACTTGGCAACATTATGTATCTGCAAATGGTAAATAAGTTATGATGTCATGGGGAGCTATATACCTGGTATGGTAGTCTTGCCAGTTTGGAAGTGTGTTAGAGGTGCCAAATAGGATGATGTGCCCCTCTTTTTAGGGGATTTTATTATCCCAAAATGGTTGTGAGAATAGACGCATATGTCAAGTGTTGACCACAAGGCCAATAAAATATCTCTGTGGGTTTGTGATTTATTATATATTCAGCAAAAAAATGTTCAAATATGGTTTCATTTACTTAAATACTTAAATTACTATTTAAATACTGCTACAAGGAATGGGATTCCCTAATTAAAGAGAGTTAATCATTAATTTAATTTGTGCAATTAATGTTTGTATGATATTTGGTCTACCAACGAGTTACTGTCGGCAGATCTATACAACCCTTGTATAGTGAGTTGGTCAGGAAAAGTGTTTAAAAATTTGTCCACAATACTGCCTTAAATGCAAAGAATCTGGAAGAAATATCAAGGCATGTTTAAAGTTGTTTGCTAAAAACTTTATTTGTTTTGAAAGGCAAATTCATTACTAAAGTCATTAGAATTTCAGAGACTTGAAATAGGATATCAAAAACCTCCATATAACATTACATTTTAGCAAATAATATCACCCTTGGCAAATCAAATTTTGAAACATGTACATACACCAAACATAATAATTTATAGAAAATTGTGCCAATAGTAATGGCGTGTCTAGCATTTTTTGGCAACCCTGATTGACTTTGCCGTCAACTTGGATTTGTTTATGTAAGGCGGCTTCTATGTATGTGCTTCTTCTGTGTATGTTCTTCTATGCATGGATTGAAAATCCATGTAACGTTCATAGAAGTCCTGGTTGAGGCAAGCCCTCTTTGTGCGGGGATCAAGGAACTGGCAACTTCAAAATCAAAGAGCAAGCAAGAGCGGTCAGGGTCAAACGCAGTCAAAGGGCTTGCTGATCTTTGATAACTTCTGCCTAATCTGCCCTCAACACCTAACTCGCGATAGCAGCAGGATTTTTTTTGCCGCCTCAAATCAGGATCATTTTTAATATGCCTCATCCTCAACAATATGTCAACCAATCTGTACAAAGACTCTTTCATCACGTAGATAAATATCTCCCCTAAGAGAACTCCGCCTAACTTTGGGAATAGACTGTCGAAAATATCATGTAATTGCATTTCTACTGAAGCATTACTACAATAGAAGTCTCTTAAAACGGTAAAGTGGGCCTTTCGCTACTTGAAAAAAAGCGGTCACGCACTCACGGATTTTTGTCCCATTGACATAAAGAAGAAGTTTGCTTTTGCACATATCTGAGGGAGCTAGAAGCTTTTACATCGCTCTCAAAGAGGTTTACTTCCAAAACTGGGGCCATCGACCTAATCTTCATGAAGGTGCAGATTCTGGTCAAAATACTCACCAGCAATACCTCCACAAATAAAAGCAGCTTGTGGGACTCGATCGGAGATGCGGGACATTGTAGAATCGTAAATAATGACGTAGAGCCCGAAAGAAGGACAATCTCTGAAACGAAATAAAGTTACTAAACTCTTACACATTGTTAAAAAAGAAGAAAAAAAAACGTACCACTCACCTTAAAGCCATGATCCAAAATCCTCGGTAAAGGCCAGTAATTCCGGTTTGACTAAATATTTTAACCAAAGCATCCAAAGGACCTCGATACAACGTATTCGTGGACGCTAGTAATAACAAGTAGATTTAAGTTTTTCTACGATTGGACGATAGTGACTAATCAGTAGGGCCCGGAAAAAATATTTGCAAAAAAGTGACAAAATATCCAATAAATATTTTCTTCAAAAGCCCAAAATATTTGAAAAAAAGCAGGATATTTAAGAAATATTTTTTATGACAAGGCAATTTTTTGGTATTATTGTCCGTGTGCACCGATTTTCCAAATTTGTTTCTGGTGAAATTGATGCATTGATGCATTTTGAATTGATGCATTTGGCCGTTTTTGGGGGCAAACTTGATATGTACATAATTGATTTAAACAACACAATTTTCAATTTGCCGCAATAGATGGCGCAGTTTTTTTCGTATATGACGGTAGTTTTGATTGTGAGTGTCTAATCTTAGTTCAAATGCCATTTTGTAGAAATTTTTGTATATTGGGTTCATTTTGGGAAGGCTCTTTTGAGCATTGGTCATTCATTTCTTTTCCTCAATTTTGCCCGAAATATCTTTTTGACAAGAATAATCGAGAAAATTTTTTCCTTGAAATAGCCAAAATATTTAATAAATCGAGGAAAAGTGGAGAAATATTTTTCAAATATTTTATATTTAAAAAAAAATGATTTCCGGGCCCTACTAATCGGTAATTTCTGATGAGGTTGTTAATCTCTGCAAGTTTTGAGCACGGTACTCACTTATCCTTACATGTTTGGGTCTGAAGTTTAATTTTTATGAGATCAACTGGACAGGCCACAGAAAGTTGCAAAAAACCTCCAGCTAAGCCAGCAGCAAAAATTTGTCCGTGAGTTGCTTGATTTGAGGGTCCCGTGTTCAACTTGTTGAGAACCAATCCATAGACGCCAAAGAAGATGGAGTTCAAGGCTCCAGCTGATAAAATCGGAAACGAAAGCCCTTTGAAAAAGCCTCTGACCTTTGAAAAATTTTACGGCTCATTATAACCAATAAAGCGATATTCCAAATGATGCTTATCATTTTCTCACCCCTTCATGTCGCAGGCATTGGTTCATGACAGCCACTAATCCGCGGTCGTTTCCAGATTGCTGTCGAACCTTCAGCAAAATGTTAAGATTGTTTCTCCATATCAGGAAAAGTAATTGAGGAACCTTACTTACCTTGATCGTGTCCAAAGGATGTCCGACCACTATGCCTACGCATCCTCCAACCCATCCTGCTATGAAATCACAATAGAAAGATACCATTTTATATTTACCAACAAGTGATTGGTAATTTCCGATACGTTGGAGAGGTACAACTGGTTTTCATCGTCCATGGCAATATTGGCCAGAACAGGATTCTTATCTTCCGTGTGAAGTTGAATGATCTTGAATGAGGGGTCTACTTTTGACGTCCTTGTGTTCTTAAATTTATAAATGTACAGGAGGTTCGAGTGATCTCTTCAAAAATCTTTTCACTGGCGGGTGAAACCAGGAAAAGGCATGTTCGGCAACGGTAGTTTTTTTTTTCATTTTCAAGACCGCTGTTATGATTTAGATACTATGAAATAGGTTGGACTGCAAGTTTGGACACTTAAAGATAAGGTTTTTGAAAAATATGCACATTTTTTGGTTCGTTCTTGTATGACAAATCTTAACAAAAAAACATTGCCATTGCATAAATTTGTGCAAAGGGATTTTAAGAAACCCTTATTTCAATCTACAAACTTCAAAACCATAATGACCTACAAAACAATGCACTGTCATACATTTGTTTGTCTTCAATTAAGGTCCTTTCATGGAAATCAATATTTTTGCATGAAAACAATGAATTGCGCACATTTCTTCAAAATCCTAACAAGAAGTGTCCAAACTTGAAATCCAACTTATTTCATAGCATCTAAGTCATGAGGGTGTTCTGCTAAATGCAAAAACCCTTAAGACTAGGTAAATAAATTCCCACGAGCTTGCAAGTGCTGCCGAACAAGCCTTTTTTATTTCATCCACTAGCGATAAGATTTTTGCCGAGATCACTGGAACAAGCTGAGTTCCATCACTGGAACTGCAATTGTCCGCGTAACAGCATTTCCTTATCGGCCTAACAAATGGAGATGTTCGAGCCATTTGACTTCATAAGTGACTCCAAAATTACCACTTTAACCTTAGAAATCTAGACTCTTTGGTTGGTAAAACAGTACAATAAACGATCTCCTGGGAATTGCTCACTAACCAGATTACTTCTAGTTAACACAATTATTTTGATTAGAATGTGTGGTTTCATTCATCACTCCAGGTCGCGAACTTCAGCTTTTTTCCAAGACTTCCCGTGAATAAGAAAAAGGTAACTTTGATATTTCATGTATCCCTAAAACCGTCTATCGACGATATTTTTTCTGCTTCGACACTTTGTGTTGGTCGCTGAAGGATTCCCTTATCAGAGTTATGAATGTTGTTCCGGAGCTGATATCTTTTTGGCAGCATGGTTCTACTTTTTGTAAACTTGAACCTTTCAGCCGATACCTTTAAAAATTGGCATAAAAATACAAAAAGATGATGCGGATAGGAAGAAATGGTGGAAAGCGAACAATTGCACGAACATATCAGCTACAGAATTTAACAACAATAGCGCATAATGAACGGGTAGAAATGGTTTATATCCATAAATAGAGCACATGAAAAAGCAGCATATTCCAAAATAGTCATGGTGGTAATAATAATAAATTAAAAGAAATCTAACATTGGTTCTGTTGGGAAGAGTAAGGATTGGACCTCAGTCCTATTTCTTCCAGGAAGCATTCCAAATCTTGACATTTCCATCTTGACCCGTAGACAAAACGGTTGAATCGTCCAACCAAGCGATATTGGTGATCGGACTTTGAGTGTGGGCCGCCGAAACAATGTGATGCTTGCTTGGTTCTTCAACGCTCCACAAGATGATGGAGCAGTCCAAGCCACCACTGGCCACCAATTGACCATTGGGTGAAAAGGCCGCACAAAGAACCTTAGCCGTGTGAAAGCCCCAATCTTTGGCATGAGCCTTTTCGAACGAGCCCGCTTTGAATAAGGTCACTTTGCGATTTGAATCCGTGGTCACGAACGAAGATTGGCATGGGGAAAACGCAATTGAAGTCGGAGAACCCGACAAAGCCACGGTGTGGATGCTCTCTGCGGTATTACTCAGGTTGTACACGTGGAAATTTTGTCCCGGGGCGGCTTCACCAATGATAACCACATTGTGTTTCTCCGAAACTGCCAAGCAACTAGCTTCATAAGGGAGTTTCTCATCCTTGGCAATGGTGCCATTCTCAAAAGTGAGCAGAGCATTTTGGATCAGGATCAACACTTGACTGGAACCGAGTTCCGCCATGCCTCTGGCCTGAGCGGGCAATTTGCTCTCGGACACGGAGTATTTGAACTCCTCCAACCTCATTTCAGGCGTGATGGTCACTTTGCTGTCCTCAAAAGTCATTGCAGATAAGACATCATCCATGGTGGCGGCGTAAAGCGAAGGGTTCTGCCAGGCTAGGGCATTCACTTGGCAGGTGCGATTGTTTTTGATCTCCTTGCCCAATCCTTGCTCGGTGTCCCATTGGATGACTCGGCCATCTGAACTGCCAGTAAACACGCGGTTGGGTTGATCAGGTTTTTGGGCAAAGGCTGTGATGGGTTTGTTGTGGCCTTCGACGATCATTCTCGGCTTCGGTGGGGATCGTGGATCTAAGTAGTTCAAGTTGCCGGACAAAGACACACTGATAATGGTACCATTGACCCAAATACATCCCAGTTGTTGGCTAGACACGTCGTCGCCCATATCGTAGGTGGCTACTACTTGCTTGGTTTCCAGGTCCCAGATTTTACATTTCTTATCACCGGAGGCGGTCACGAACTGGGTGCTCTCGGGGTTCCAGTCGAGCCCGTAGATGCCACCTTCGTGAGCGGCCTTTCCATCCAAAAAGGTACCCAAAGGTGAAGAATCTTTGCCATCGTATAAGTAAACGTGGCCGTCAAAACCGGCTGAGGCCCAATGGTTTCCATTCTTTGAGTATCTCACGACTTGACAATACCGGGTATGTTCCTATTCACGATTAAGAAAAGAAAGATGTGCATTTCTGAGGTTAATTACTAAAGAAACCCGTGATCTTACCGTCTTAGAACCGGTAAATTTGAACGGAGGTCCCTCATAAACGGCCGCTGTGTTGTCCTCCGATCCCGTAATGATTCGGAAAGGTCGACTCGGCTTGAAATCACATGAATTGATGGGCCGCGATTGTCCGGAAATATCTCCATTACTGGTGCCGGTATCGGTCAGAAACACATGACCGAACTTCTCTCGTCCTTGGCCGACCACTACCATCCGTTGGTTATCGCCGGACCAAGCCAGATCATAAATGGGTCCCGACAGGGGTTGGAATTCGTTTTTGAGGATGTGTTCGGCATTAACCGTGTCCCAAATTCGAACCTTGCCCGACTTATCGGCCGAAGCGATATAGAACCCGCTGGGCGAGTACTTGGCCACATTGACATCGCAGGCGTGTTGGGTGTATATATCGGCGTATTGCGGCGAATCCACTTCACGGATAATGACGGAATGACCGTGGCAATAGACAATCTTATTTCCATCGGGTGAAGCCGACAAGACCAAAGGTCGACCTCGTTCCGTGCGGGGAAGCACCGCCAAAGAAAACCGGCTATTCATCGTCAATGGAGAACGAGGACCTTCCTAGATCTACTACGGAGACGACGATGGGAGGATGACAAAAACACGATAGGGAAAATGAATGCCCACAGAGATGGATGACTCAAAAGGGGCAGTCTGGATGGGCGGTTGGAGATGTTCTTTCGTCAAGTAAGTGGGCGGGCGGGTAAGTAGGCAAGCAGTCGGGCAGCCAGGCAGGTAGGCAAGCAGGCAGGTCGGATAAGAGGAATAAAGGACAAGCACGGTGGATGTCGATGAATCAGCTCTTGAGAATCAGCGGGAAGGTTTTGCGCTTCGACGAGATAACGAAAAGGGAAGAAAAGGCCAAATTCGTTGCCTCGTATGGGGAAGCCAAAAAAAGTTTTCAGTAGGTACACGTTAATATTCCATGCAGTAGTGTCCGCCAGCCGATGCCTGACTTCGCCACAGTTCACTCACTCGGTGAGTGACTCAGTCTTTCGGTGTTAAGTAGAGAGCGGCAAAATATGCTGAAAAAAAATCGAAGGCAAAATTTCTTCTTGCAACTATGAAGATAATTACTAGGGCCCGGAAAAATATTTTTTCCGTTACGGAAAGTGGAACCCCCTGGTATAAGCAGTACTTTCTTTTGGTTCTGGATTCTTACCCTCCCCTGGGAGAATGTAGCATTTTCTACCGGGAAAATATTAGTGACAACAAGCTTTACGGGGCCCATGTGGGAACAGGGGGTTTTGGGTGGGGAGAAGTAAGCGGGAGAAGTAAGTGGGAGAAGTAAGTGGGAGAAGTAAGTGGGAGAAGTAAGTGGGAGAAGAAAGTGGGAGAAGAAAGTGGGAGAAGAAAGTGGGAGAAGAAAGTGGGAGAAGAAAGTGGGAGAAGAAAGTGGGAGAAGAAAGTGGGAGAAGTAAGTGGGAGAAGTAAGTGGGAGAAGTAAGTAGTAGAAGTAAGTGGGAGAAGTAAGCGGGAGAAGTAAGTGCGAGAAGTAAGTGCGAGAAGGAAGCGGGAGAAGTGAGCATGATAAGTAGGGACAGGAACTTGAAACGAAAAAAAACTATTCGTCTTCTGAGCCTTTATTCGTCGCGAATTTTTTTTCGTCTTATTTGCATATTATTCGTCTTTTTCAAGCTCTTTACGCGTTGTTTTCTAATTTCCACGCAAAAAATAACTTCGAAGAAAGTTCAACGTCAAAGCTTCAGCCAAGGAAATAAATTGATTGATTGTCAATTCCGGTTTTGCACCAACAAAAAAAATCCACACTTAAAAATCAACTTGGACTCGAAGCATTGCCCGCCAGACACGGAAAAGAAAGATTACTGTTGGGTTTAAAAAGCTTTCTG
Source organism: Tigriopus japonicus (assembly GCA_010645155.1). Classification (NCBI taxonomy): domain Eukaryota; kingdom Metazoa; phylum Arthropoda; class Copepoda; order Harpacticoida; family Harpacticidae; genus Tigriopus; species Tigriopus japonicus. The sequence continues at coordinate 2,415,787 of CM021319.1, forward strand.
GCCATGAGAACAATTGATGTATCTGTAATTCTCACATTATGTATAACTCTACTGTATACTCTCCTTAAAGGAGGCATTTTCTAACTTTTGTTTTTACTTGACATATGTACCACTGAATAATTCTTGCCCATTAGGTTATTCCTGTTTTAAATTTTCTAGATTTTGCCGTTTTTGCACAAGTAGACAATTTTTTCCGTCAATAAGGAGATACATTTTGTCTGTTCAGTAAAAGCAGTTTAAACGTCTTTTTCGGTCTGTACAGGCACTCAATTTGTCTCCTTTTTTATCATAGTTATGAGTAGGGCTAGGGAATTTTTTTTTTACATAAAAAATATTTTTTTACATTTTTTGCCAATTTTACGTGAATATAACATTTTTATTTTATTTGACAGTTTTTTGGAAAATTTCAACATTTTCTTAACATTTTTTGTACTTTTTGCTCAAAAATGTCATCCCAAAACCGGTTCTGAGGGACCAATTAATCAAAGGAAGGCTTGATTGAAATTTCCCGCCAAAATTTCCCGCTAAAATTGTCATTGTTCAGCTTCACATTTTACGATGCCAATCAATTAAAATCTTAAAATCTTTGGAGATGGGAAAAAGTGCCCTTAAAGTTTCTTTTTGTTATTGTGAAAAAGTTCACATCAGAAACTTTGTGACCCTTGTTTCCGTGATTATTTTACGTGGGCTAAATAGCTATGTGTAGAGTAAATTATGTTTTAAGTTGGCACTGTTGCCATTATTTACTCAGACTTTAATATCTATTGCCTTTCAAAGGGTCTGATGAATGAGCTATCTGACTTATAACATAAACTGTTTTGACGTCTAGCTTATAAAAACACCCCGCTATGTGAAGTGCAACCTCCCGTTTTTTAAGCTAGAGTTCTGACGGCATTATTTCCTTCAGATGTCGGGTCACACTGTCTTAAGTAGTTTTCTCAAGTCCTCCACGCATCTAGTCCCATTTGTCACACATTTCGTTGACTTTTTGCCCTAATTTTTAACATTTTTTTGCTCTTTTTGCTCTAAATTTCAACATTTTTTGCCCTTTTTGCCCTATATTTCAACATTTTTTGCCCTCTTTCCTGACATTTTGATGACATTTTTTGGATGTTTTTCCAACATTTTTTCCCGGGCTCTATTTATGAGTTACTAGTTTCATTCGCCTTTTGGGCAAATTGATTCCATTTTTTACGTCTTTTTAGTGAGTTTTTCTTCGTTTTTTCGTCTTCTTCGAACTTTTATTCGTTTTCTTTTGTTTAATTGGGCAATCTTATTTGTCTTTTTTCGTCTAATAAGGCAATTATATTTGTCTTTTTTGGTCTAATTTGATAGTTTTATTCGTCTAAACTTCCTGTCCTTAGTGGTATGAGTGGAAAAAGTAGAATGAGGCTAGTCGTTTAACGATCCCTCTTCAGGGATAATGGCAATATTTAGATTTTTTGGGGGGAAAATAAAGCTGATTGAATTGTCGATTCAAAATTCATTTAAGGTTGACGTGAAAAGCTACTCCATTACTTTCATTGAGTCAAGTTTTTGGCCGCAATACGATGCAAATTTTCTACTGTTTAAAATATTCTACATTGTGTGACAAAATTTGCAAAATTCTAAAGAAAACAGAGAACAAACATTGCTAAAATATTTATCTTTACACTTAATTCTACTCTTCAAAATGTTCCCAAGAACAATCCTGCAAGGCTAATCAAATTGAAAAGAGGACAGACACGGTCAGAGTTGTGTTTGAAGTCCCTGTAAAGCAGCCTTCTAATCTCAATAAAATGTCCACGATTGATGGGAGCTTTACCTACCTCTTCTTTTTTGCGTCCACTTGTGCGTTCGAATGTAGTGTACATTGAATAACATTTCTTTTAAAAATATTTTTCTCGTTTTGTTCCCACTTGCAATTCCCAATGCAACTTACAGAGGACAACGGCAAAGGCCAATTCACTGGTCTTTCCACTTAATTCACGAATCAAACACACACATGCACAAGTCCAATATTTTGTCCTTGTTTATCAACTAGTTGAGGCAAGCTAGGATTGCCATCTCTACCGTGCAACCCTTGAACAGCAAATAGGCCTGTAGTGTAAAAATATTTGTACGATCAGTTGTGGGAATCCTTTCACTTGAATGCGTAACAGAGAAAGAGATCAGCTTGTGGAGAGGAAACTCAATGAAACTTTGACTGTTTCCATGTATTTGTCCAAAATTCCTCTCCCTTTAATGTTCATGTCTGTGATAAGCCAGTAGTTCCTGGAAGGAGGTGCTCCTCTTCTCTCCTCTTGCTTCTTCAGTTTCAATCAAGTAGAGCTAGGTCAGTTGCAAGCTCTGGACGAGCTTCTTGAGGTCAAAAGATTAAACAATGAATGAGCCCGATTAAGAAGAGAGGAGACATGGTGTTCTGAATGGCTTTTTACGTTTGGATCGAAATACCCCAAGACATCATGGCATTTTGGAGTCACAATTCAATGAGGAACAACTTTACTTTTATTGTATTACATAAATGTAGGTCCAGGGATAAAGTTAAATACCTAAAACATTATTACTTTATTAATTACATTATCAACATATAACTTTTATTGAAAACATTTAAAAAAAGGTGGGATTCTGCCCATTCATTACTCTTAATGCTATGTTGCTATTGAAACATTACTCCTCGCAACATTATGAACTTTTCTACGCTGGTCAAAGGATTCACTGTAATGTGAGTCTGCAGTATTCTAGAATATATTTCTATTTATTATTTAAAGAAAAACGGCTAGCGCATCTCAGTTTAATCCCAATTTGCGGCTTAAAATTATACAGGTAAAGGCTCCTTTTTTTGCTTCAACCATGTACTCTTTAACTTTTCATTGCCATATTTCAAGTCAAAGCATTAAGATTTTTACCTTCTTTTCTAAATGGGAGGCAATTACTTTATGGTTTTGATCACTATTTTTTACTTTGATCAAGTTTAAATCAAATTTTTGGCCGAAAAATTCAAAATGCAGGCCCTTGTAATGAGTCATCTTACTGCTGTCTTTTGGTATTGTTTGTTAAAGAGTCAGCACATCAATGATAAAGGATGTTCCATGAAGGAATATTCCCACTACTTGCTACTTTTTGGTTGCCAATAGCATATATTGGTTTGGTGGTTGTTTGCATTGAACGGGCAGATCAATGCTAACTTTTTACACCAAAGAGTTGAGTTTGGAGGGTAACAGTCAACCAGGATCGAACCCCATCCATCTGAACAACAAACCAACGTAGTTCACGCTACACTATGCCTCACCTACCCTGTCTTTTGGTCATATTGGCTTTTTATTCATGTTTACTTCATTTACTATGAGTTTTGAATGTAGGGCGTATTTGCATCTTCAGGAACCAAATTAGCTAAAATGTTAAATGCTATGCATATTTTCATTGTTTGAAATAATCCACATTGTGCGACAAAATTTTAAAAAAACTAATCTCAATAAGATGTCCTGGATTGAGGGAAGCTCTACCTACCTCTTCTATTCTGCGTCCACTTGAACATTCATATGTCACTTGAATAACATTTAAAAAACAAGTTATTTCTCTTGTTTTGTTCCCACTTGCAATTCACAATGCAACTTATAGAGGACAACAACAATTCACTGATCTCTCCACTTAATTCACGAATCAAACAAACACATGCACATTTTCAATATTTCTTCCTTGCTTATCAATTACTACTAAGTTGAGGCAAGGAAGTTTTCTTTTCCCAACCAGGATTGCCATCTCTACCGTGCCACCTTTAGACATCAATAAGGCCTGTAGCGTAAAAATATTTTCACAATCAGTCGTGGGAATCCTTTCACTTGAATGCTTAACAGAGATCATCTTGTGGAGAGGAAACTCAATGCAATTCTGATTGTTTCCATCTAATTGTCCAAAATTCCTCTCTCTACAATTTTCATGTCTGTGATGAACCAGTAGTTCTTGAGAAGAAGTGCTCCTCCTTGTTCAGTATCAATCAAGTAGAGCTAGGTCAGTTGTACGCTCTGGACGAGCTTCTTGAAGTTAACCATTCACATGCAAGATCAAGTACAAGATTGCAGCAATAAGAAATCAATTTATTGCAAAAATACTGTTCATGTATATATTTTTGCCTTACGCTAGATTTCTATTGTTAACCTGAAGTGCTCTAGTTTAACCAAGGTATCCTTGGTTTAACCAGTATTGTACCTAGAGTCGCATTCACATACCATGTCAAATGCCTGTTCTATAAGCACACTGATTGTTACTTAAAAGTGGCTACATGATTATTCAGTATGGGTTCGTCAGAACATGAAATACAGGGGGGTTTCACTTACCGGAACGGAAAACTGCGTCTTTTACGTGGGTTCTTTCTACTGAGGCCTGAGAAAGAGTTGAATCGTAGAGCAAGTTAATTTCGGGCAACTCTAAACCACCAAGTCAACCAGATTTCTTGCCTCTTGAGCTGTTGCCACCTAGGTCAGGTGGGCAAGTGCCAGAGGCGTCGGTGGAGCGAGGAAGAGGAGCAGGCCGCTCCTACACCTCCACCTCTGACACTTGCACCACCTTCCCGAGGTGGCAACAACTCAATCGGAAGAGAATCTGGTTGACTAAGTGGTTCCGAGTTACCCTCAACCAACTTTCTCTCCTCCTCTCCTCTTACTCAGGCCCTGGTAGAATGTAACCCGGGTAAAAGAAATAGCTATTTTGCTGTGCAGAAATCCCAGACATTTCACAGCGTGGCGTCAGCTGATGACTGACAACTGTGATCGTCAGCTGGTCCTACTTCTTGAAACATTTGGAATTTCCGCTATCAAGAGATAAAACCAAGCAACACATAATGAAATCAATCTAAAGGTAATTGCTAGTTCTGTTCTATTTCAGAAATGTTTTCTTACCGTATTTGATACTTGAGATTTGCAATATGCCATTGTAATCTGTGACTGAGTAGGATATTGACGCAATATGATATCAGGATCATGAATTGGGCAAGGAACAAAAGCAAAAAGAAGAGAGAGAAAATCTGAACATTTGTAAAGCACATTGTGGTGAAAAAACTTAGTTTTCGCAAAATCTAAATTGAATAAGAACTAGACAACTAAAGATATGACGTCAACTTGCTTGCACTTCCATGTTCCATTTCTGTGTCGTCATGAGTTTAGAAACAATTTGTTAGATTCAAGATACTTTTTCTTTGCAAATTGGTACCCCATTTTGCGACTTTCTAATGGGTTCTAGATAAAGTTGCTCTTGTTCATCATGAAAATGAATCTAGATTTGCCTTTTTCGGCCGTAACTGACAATTTATAAGGATGACCACTGTATGAACTGTTGCTCCATTTTTGTTGGCTTGCAATATACGTTTCTTTGTACAGTTGAGTGGCTAATAATTGCAAGAAAGTACCTTCTCAATACAACTGACCTTGATCAAAATTTCAGCTGATTCCACAAAATAAGGGCCTCTTGCAGTCAGATTCAGACATAGTTGCCAGCTAGAGAGTGGGTTTTAATGCCACCTTTGGCAAAACTGTGGTGAAATAGGTTTTTCCTTAAATGTTTACATTTCTTTGTAATGGCACTATGATATCAAACTCCAACATTTCGGAGAAATGTTGATGTCAAGAAAATCTCTAACGGTTTGCCAATGAGTGACATTAAAACACACTCGCTAGCTGGCAACTATGTCTCAATCTGACCGCAAGAGGCGCTTATTTTGTGGAATCAGCTGAAATTTTGTGCAGGGTTCATTTAAATAATAAGACAAGTTTTGGACAATAATTGCTAGCTTGTGCAATCTTTTGCTTGAAAATATAAATCAAGAAAATGAAGATCATTATGTTCAAGTTTTTTGAGTTCGAAATCATTTGACATGTGGTTCCAGATCAATTGAGAAGGAACAAAACAGCATTAATTATAAAGGTGAACTTCATTTCAAGTAAGTATTACATCTACTGCCGGGCGTAACGAAAAAATCTGGACACATTGAATCTTCTACTTTATCTTGATGTATTTAGCACCTCAACTTTTACAAAATTTTGGGCATACAATATATGCTTTAGGCATGCCTTGGCTGCCCTAATCATCAATGTAGCCTCCCCTGGCAGCAATGATGGCCTCCAAGCATCCCCTGAAAGCCCTGCAGGAGGTGCGGATGTAGTCCGGGGACATGGCGTCTCAATGCTCATTCACGGAATGCTTGAGTGGGGTGGCGAACTCTGCAGGCCTTCCCCTGAACATGCACCCAGAAGGTGTAATCCAGGGGGTTGGCATCAGGTGAATTGGGTGGCCACTTTTCCTTGGGCCAGAAGGGGATGTTTTCCTTCAACCACATCTGGACCTTTTTGGAGGTGTGGGCAGGAGCCCCATTCTGCTGGAACACCATATTCATGTCTGGGAAGTTGGTCTGCACCCATGGGATCAAGTTGTCCTCCAAGACCTTAATGTAGTCAGCCCCAATGAGCCGGTACCCAGTTGGGAACCAAATGAGGGGTGCCGCCTTCCCATTGGAGGCCATGAAGCCTAAGGACATGATGCTGGCAGGGTGTTTGGTCGTACTGAGAGTGCAAACAGACTCGTCAATGTCTCCAAAGCTCAAGTACCTGTCATTTTGCCTGTCCCGCATGAGGTCAACTGTCCAGGTTTTTTCATCACTGAAAATGATGATGCAATTGGCTTTGGCCTTTTTCAAATCATTCAAAAGAGCCTTGCAATGTCGGAGATGGGTTCCCTTCATCTTGTCTATCAAGAGGGGCCTTTCACCCTCACAAGACTCTTCCCCCCAGCCTTCTTCACAGCCCTTTGCACTGTCATGGGTGAGACTTCCAGGTCCTTGGCGTGGGACCTCTTGGACTTGAGTGGATTGGCCTGGGCCACCACCTTGAAGGTGTCCAAGTCCAACTTAGCCTTGCGCCCACTTCCAGTTTCCTCTCCACACTTTCAGCCTTTTTCACGGCATAAACTGTTTGCCTGGACACGCCCAACTGGCCTGAGATCTCCGTGGGTGTCTTGCCGGCATCCAAAAGTGCGCGAATTGACATGTGTGTATCTCTTTTTGGAGCCATTTTCTCAGCAATCAGAGCAGATCAAAATTTGCTTTATGTTTTTTCTGAAAGCTGATTCTATTTACTTTGATATATCTCGGAACTGTATTTCTGCATTTACACAACCTCTATGCATTAGACAAAAACCAAGTGTCCAGATTTTTTTGTCACGCCCGGTATATTGACCCTTCCAAAGAGACCAATTCTAAATTCATTAGAACAAGAAAATCTGGTTAGAGCTGACATGTACAATGCCTACTTGGTATTATGTAGCTGAAAAGAACAGGAGTTAAGATTGCTAGGATATATTGTTTATTTGTTAAGGAGTCAGTACATCACTGATAAAGGGTGTTCCATGAAGGAATATTTGGACGTTTAGGCTGCTGTTTTCAGTTGATGATTTTTGTAAACAAATCTTTGTTTACTGGTACCCTCCGAACTAGTGATGGAAACAATCCAATCTTCAATCATATTCACGATGGGTTGCCCAACTAGGTCTGCCAATTAGCCTTCAGCGTCTATCATTTGTCGGTTGAATTCCATGACTATGAGGAAAAAGGCTTTCTTCTGAAGGTGAGCGCAAGTCTCACATAAATGACACAAAAAATATTTCAAGGTTGCGTGAGCAAAAAGTAACAAAGTTCCGTTGTGAGGTGGGGTGGGCTAAAGAAGCTCATGGGAAAGAAGCGTCAACACAGTCAAGTTGTTTGGATTTTTTGAAGCTTCAAATGTTTGCCATTTTAGTCGCCACAGTCAATCAAGAAGTTCAAGTTAGATAGAAAGTCGATTTTGCAATCAATTGGTTTGGTTTCGTAATGGTTTATTATCATAATGGTCTTCATAAAAAATTATTCAGACTAAGTCTATAATAGACTTCTTGAAAATTTCATGACATGTATGAGGCGAAGCAGCCTACTTTTCCAATCGCGCTCAAGATATCTTTGTAGTTCTTGGCGACCGATACTTTAGCTTCTTTTTCCCTTGTTGCATTCCTTATCTGTTGCGGGAGACAATTATAGATCTTGGCTAATTTGTTTTCGCTCGTTCCAATGCTTGCCCCTGGAATGTCGCCTCTTGCTTTTGAGCGAGTGAGCCTAAGATGATGTTGTCGAAGTGGATTTTGTGACGGTTGCATTCTGTGCTCTTGTCCTGAGCCAAGAGCTTTCCAGGCCTCCATGCAGTGTAGCTCCACACATATCTGGAGCACACTAGGTACTTTAGCAGTGGCAAGGAGCTCATCTATGGGAACCCTGTCTTTGAGTGCCAGACCTAAACAGACTCTGATGGCATTGTTAACTTTTATTTGCAGGTCTTGTATGGTACTGTTGTGGCATTCTCCCTGTCTCCATCCTGTAGTTGGGTCACAGTAGACAGCCATTGCATATCTGATTTTGGACAGAATTAATGGGTCTATGAGATTAAGAAGAGACTCCTTGGGTAGATGCCTCTTCAATCTTCTGAGAATTCCTACTCTTGAGTTCAATTCTCCCAGTAGTTCCTCTATGTGCTTATTCCAGTTGTTTTGGGAGGAAATGATGACTCCTAAGAGCTTTTGATGAGGGCTCTCTTACAGGATGGTCCCGTTGTATTGTACTGTTATGTCTCCTTTGCTCTTGAATACTAGGAGCCCTGTCTTCTCAGGATTCAATGCCAGTCCACTATTCTTCATGTAGGTGGCCACTTCTTCAATGGTTTTTTCCAGAGTGTGAGTGAGTTCCTGGGTGTTGTTTGCAGAGATGATGGCAGTAGTGTCGTCTGCGTAGGTCACAATTTTGGCTCCACTTGTTGCCATGGGAAGGTCGCTTACAAGTGCCAAGAATAGGAGAGGTGACAGGCCTGAGCCTTGTGGAGAGCCAATTTCGATTTGTCCTTGTTGAGAGAGATGGTCTCCTACTTGCACTGTTTGATTTCTTCCCGTCATATATGACCTTAAGAGTCTCTGGGCTGATTTGTTGACTCCAAAGAGTTCCATCTTTTCCATGAGTATATCAGGGTTGACTAAGTCAAATGCAGCTGAGAGATCGAAGAGTAAGGCCGCAGCCTTTTTACCCTGGTTGATTGCTTCTGTCCAGGTGTCCGCCGCCATGTTTATGGCTGTTGTGGTAGAGTGATTTTTTCTGTATCCATGTTGTTCATTTGGGATAATACCATTTTTTTCCAGGTACTCTGAGAGCTGTTCACAAAGGATTGCTTCAAGAATTTTTGAGAGTGTGCATACCAAGTGGATTGGCCTATAATTTTCTACATTCGTTCTGGATTTTTTTTTGTGAATAGGCACCACTCTTGAACTCTTCCATTTGTCTGGGAAGGTGCACTCCCTGATGATCTGGTTTATGAGCATTGACATTGGGGTTGTTATGGAGTGTCCACATAACTTGAAAATTAAGATAGATCATGCCAGTAAAAAATGATCCAGTCTTTGGATCACAAAATAAGATGAATTCAGGCCCTTCCATGGATATTTTTCAATCAAAGGCTCCTGCTTGCTGTATTTTTTTCTCTTCCCCTTCCTGGGTTGTTTGGACTTTTAAAGTCTTTGTGAAAAAGCCACTGTTGCTAGTGTTCTTAAAACATTTCTTTTACATGAGCTCCTGTAGGGTGGACAATGCTTCAATGTAAACCTTGCTTCTCATATGAGGTAAGGGAACCAACTTTCCCCCAAAATTACTGTCACCTTTGATTCTATATGGTAAACCCTTTAATTCATCCATTCAATCAATAGCATTGTCACATAACTACAATCCCAGATGCCTTACTTAGGCAAACAAAAGTCCATTTTTCATAATTGCCACCTTTGGTCTTCACCACGGCCTTCAATCTTCCAACTGCAGTCTCATCATGACACAAAATTGCAAAAGGATTTTTGTGTCAGAGTGTATGTAAACAGCGATGCATTCATTTTTTTAGATAAGACAAAGAGTCCAAGAACAAGAGCTACAACTCACACCTGCTCCATTAACACATTCATTGCTATCACTGTAGTTATGTGACAACACTATTGATTGAATGGATGAATTTAGGTGGTATACCCTATAGAATCAAAAGTGACATCACATTACATTTGGGAGAAAGTTGGTTTCTTTCCCTTAAATGAGAAGCAATGTTTACATTGCAGCAATGCCCACCCCACCTCACATCGGAACTTTGTTTTTTTTTTGTTCACACAACCTTGAAATATTTTTTTGTGTCATTTATAAGTGAGAATTGAAGTTGAAATAGCAATTCTTGACATTGTATTTTCAAAAAAGTATGTTTTGTTGCTTTTATCTAAAATTTCGCTACATAAGTTGAGAGGGTTCTTCCGAACTTTGAAATTAGGAATGCCTAGAGTCTAGGAATGCCCGACTTTGGATAACAAGATGGCCAGAGGAGATCGGTTCCTGGGGCAACTAAACCTAAAAAAAAATAATTTGTTTAATTGAAGGCTTCCAATTTCTCCATTTGTTTTCAAATTACTTTGCAATACTTCTCAACATACATTAACCATGCCATTGCCCATAAATGCAACATTTTTCGAAAATCTGACCCTTGAAAACTGAGATTTTTTGGCAAGCCTACACTTCTAACGGCAGTAACAGACGGCAGCAGAACCGTAAAATGATACGGTAATCAATTCCATTGAGTCATTTTTTATATGGCTTAGCCAGTCTGTTTTCCTCATTCAAACTGTTGTTCAAAAATAACCATTGAAAATTGAACAGAAATATAGATTTCACCAATACTTAAGACAACCCGCGACCCACGTGTGCCTAACAATTGTATCAAATAAAATATTCATAAATGTGTTTTAAGCATACTATAAGTGACATTACTTTAATAATTTAGCCCGTGGCCTAATTACCATAGCTCAATTTCAAATGTGGTATTGTCTCTTCACCTCAAAACTGGTCTCAAATACATCTGGAACTTAAAAATAATGTCCCCAAGTCATTTAAACACCGTGTATTGCTACATTGATGTATCCTTGGCTTGATGTTTTAAAGTTTATTTAGGCCTTTTTTAGAATATTGATCTTAGTAGGCAGCCAACCTAAGCCTGCAATCTAAATTATTTGTCAGATCTTTCCATTACCATAACTTGAGTTTCTTTAGGTTTGATATTTGTTGGTTACAAGCAATGAGATTCTTTAGTCAAGGCAGGAACCCCTGAAAGGGGTGGACACGAACTCCGATTTTTGAAAAAATGATGTGAGGCCGATGCTATATTTTGAAACAATGTCATTCATTCCTTATTAACGAGTAAAACTGTTGAACATGCATCTTGAAAGAATTCAGTCAAACTTTTTGTGTTAATATTTATTGACTAATTGTTCTTCACCTTGATTTTAGAGGTCCCAGCACTCCTTTTACTCGTCTCATGAACGTTTGACATACAGCTCTCCAAAGGATTTTAGTCCTCTTAACAATCAGGAAAATACATGGATGGAATCTTGCTTCACCCATTAGTCCAACATCAATGAAACAATGCTAAGCAGAAGTATCTGTGGTGATATCTGGAGGGTTACTCCTCTTCAGCACCTCCACTACGCAGGAACCATTTCTATAGGAAAATGAAGGAATGAGAATAGTGTGGCGAATCTATGATCCGTCCAACGTAGGACGGATGCCTCTCATACGGAGAGGACATCCGAACGAGTGTAAGATGGTAGAACAACTGATTTATTGGCGGAAAGACATAGATATGTATAGGAAGGACAAAGATGAGTATTGAAGGAGGAAGCGAGAACCAGTAAATACGACAGGGTCGCCACAATAGTCTCATTTTGAAACAAAATGGAGTCCAAGTCGGAGATGTTGTTGGTTGTAACTATTGAAGGGCACTTTTGACGGTTCTGGATCAGATCAGCCTTCTGATCCGGATTGGAATTGGAACAAAGGCAATCACGACGTCCTTGAGACAAAACAAGTAAAAACATGAGGATTAAATCCTGGATTGTGGATTTGATTGAAAATGTTTCAAGTCTTGGGGCTCAAGAAGGTCAGGGCCACACAGGACTGGGGCTTAGGGTCCTTCAGGACCAGAGGATCATGTCCTTTCATTGCAGGGATAGGCTCTACGTGCTTGATAGGGTTTGATTGATCTTCTTAGTTCTTAGATCCCTTTGTCCAGGAATTAACAATCAAATTGAGTCAAAAAATCCACACAATTCAATCTTGGTGGGAGCATTTCATTCTCAAGACTTTGAGAGGGTCCATGTAATCCGGGTTAGACTGTCAGATTACCAATTTGGGCTGACTGAGTCGAAAGGCAAATCAAAATATTGAGCCCATCCATTGCTAGTAGGCACACCTGATATGTTTTGAGTTCATCTTAATTTGTTCTTCATTTGATGGAATCCTTGACACTGAGGACTTCTTCTTTCTTTGGTCTATGTGGACCTTAATGCGAACGCAGGTTCCTCTTGGAAAGGAACCAAATTTACCCCAGAAACTCTCCTCTGGATCAAAACGGGGATTTTTATCGCGCTCATCCATTAGACAACTTGAACAACCTAAGAAAATCTTACCTGTCCTTGAATTATCCTGAACTAAAAGACACAACCATATAATAAAAGAAATTCGAGGATGGAACATCATTTATAGAACAATGCCAAGGTGACACAACCTAAACCAAACTTGATTTCATACAAAGTTTGGCATGTGTCAGTTAAGTTCAGGATAATACATGGATGGGTTCAATTGTAAGTTCAAAGATATTAATAAGACTTTCAAATCGGATAATAGATAAGCTCGGAAAACCCCGCTATTTTGTTGTTGATAATTCAAGGAATGGTAAGATATTCTTAAGTTGTTCAAGTTTTGTAATGGATGAGCATAAAGAAACTCCCCGTTTTGGTCCGTGGGAAAGTTTGTTCTTAATCCTTTTGCTGAAAAGAGGAATTTGGGCTCAGATTCCGCTCCATATTCGTTCTTTTTGCTTTAGTTAGGTCTATCACTTCCGAAGGTTGTAGCAGGTAACCTAGTCATCATCAGATTTAATTTGATCACTTTGATCGTCATCTTGTAGAAAAGACACCTTGTGGGGGGGTTCATTCGCACTCCATGATGTGGTCATTCATTCATTCACTATTTCATTCACTCGTTCTTGGCTGAACTAAATGTCTTCGAAACACCCACATCAGACTGATTTTGGGGCGTGGGGTTGACCTTTACCAAGGCTAGGACTTGGCTGGACCCGCTTGAAACACAGAAAACCCCGATTGGCACACTATCTTTTGGACTCTTGGTCGATTTCCGTTTGATTTTCCACTCCCAAGTCCCAACATGGCCGTTTGTACTTCTTGTTTACTTACGAACTCTCGGCCTCATCCGTGTGAGGTTGCGAGCTAGGAAATTCCGTGAGTTCGTATCCAGTATTTATACTATTATATAGGTTATCCCTGGTCAAGGGAAGGGATGCTATTGTTAAAGCCAAGATGGAGAATAAACTGTGAGGTTTGTGTCTGAAATGCAAATTTTCTTTAAGGCGCTGAGAATGTTTGATTGCAAATGGAACAATTTGTCAATTTTGGTCAAAATCGTAAATACCGTAAAAAGTGCATTTTT
>CM021319.1:2429405-2475797 GCA_010645155.1 Tigriopus japonicus
CGCTACAAGGAATGGGATTCCCTGTAAATAGAGTTAATGATTTATATAGTTTATAAAATTACCGTTTATATGAAATTTGATCTACCAATGAGTTAGTTACTGTTGGCAGATCTGTACAACCCTTGTATAGTGGGTTGGTCAGGAATAGTATTCAAAAATTTGTCCAATCCTGCCTTAAATGCTGTTAGAGGATCAGCTCCTACATATTCCCGACGAAGGCAAATAGGCAACAAATTGAACAATGAGGGAGCCCGATAAAGAAGAGAGGAGGACTTCATTTTTCGAATTAGCCTTGATTCCTTTGGATTTGGAGGTGCTCTCAGAACGCACGTAAAACCTCTACGATCGCTACAACTAATCTCAAATCCTGGGTTAGGGCAGAGCCCATGAATGCCTTTGAAAACATACAGTATCAGATACCTTTCATACCTTCTCTGAGTACTGTACAGCCCTAACTTCTTGAGCCTCTCCCAAAACGAGAGCTCTCTCATTCCTGTGATGTTCCATGGACCACGGAACTTCTGGACGGCTGACGGCCACGCAACCTTTTCAGTAAGCGTCATGATGCTCAGGAAGCTACGTTACTTAATTCAGACTTATGTTAGATGTTAACAACTTAGTTACCTTTTTTCTAGCTTATTTTTTCAGTCTCCACATCTCCCATGTAAAGGAGTTTCACAGGTTTGATATTTTTGTAATACTCATGCATGGATAGACAACCCAAAACATCAAATTTTAACATAGTTTTAACTTGAGACAATCCAATTTGATTGAATATATGTAAATATCCATATAAGTGATTCAGATAGGCGATTTCTTCATGAAATATTTGGTATACCTTAATGGCTTATGGATACTGTAAACAATTGTTGATTATATAGCTTTATTGCACATGAAAAGCCATAATAAAGTATTAAGATACCATTATTTAATTATATATGTTCTTAGCAGAGTGCACATTCCTACTACCTTATCCCCATGTCAAGTTACAAGACCAGGGTTTCTCAGTAGATTCATTCCTATTAAAGGATCCAAATAGTAATGAGAAGCTATGATTCAAGTCACACTCCCACAGCTTCTTGATCTGCTTAACGATGTCTCATTGAGATCATTAAGTACTTTACACTGCATGATAAAAAGCACTACAAGAACGACTATCAAAAAAAAAATTCTTTCTTTGGTGACTTTGTCAATGGACCAAATACATTTGTGTTTCAATTTTGGACACATACGTATATGTTAAGAAAAATAGTCTGTTTTGAGCTTAAAAGATGCCCAGAATTATGCCTCACACAATGCACACACTTACTTTCTTGGTTCTTACTTGCTTGGTTCACTCACATTTAAAAAAAAGTACATGGATGTTTGGTATATGGCTGAATCACCAACAGGACAAGCCTTGGCATCGAGATGAACTCACACCATGAACACTCTAGCAGTGGTTGAGACTTGATTGATTCCCAAAATAACTTAGGGTGAGGAGGTAATTGTGTCACTGAAGCTGTTGCACTATCAAAGGTGGGTGTGCCATCAATCATAGACTGTAGCACTACAGCAGATGAACGGGTATTGCCATGAGCCAAATGACCTGAACATGACTTAAAAATCACACTTAAAAAGCACTGAACAGATGAATTAATCACATTTCAAGATGATTTTTCAACATGTTTCAAATGTTGTGAGTGAGAAGCGACTGGCAAAACAAACAAGGGTGACTGCAAATTGTAGGCCTTCTATAATTGTGATTTGGATCTTGCAAAATGATTAAGGCTCAAGTCATTTCTTCAAATAATAGAAACCTGCCATGAGCTTATGAATAGCAGAAGGAACTTGATACTCAAATTATAAAAAGATGTTGTTCTGTCATGAGATGAAATCATGCTGTCTGCTCGTAAATGACCTCGTCACCTTTTGAATGGCAGATATGGCCAATCCTGCCCAATGAGAATTGGCTTGGGTTGCCTGAATGACGCATAATTTGAGACAGGCACTTTTTCCGATGTGGTTTCAAATCCTGTATTAAGAAATCCTTGGATGTTCCTAGTAAAACATCTTTGGACCTGCTCGACCTTTTGCAAACCTGCTGAACTCATTGGCGCCCAAATGGGTGAGGCACATTCAAGATGCGGCTGAACAATCGACTTGTACAGAGTTAACATCGTAATACTATCTCTGGACTTGAAAGTGCGATAGATCCAGCCGCACGTTTGAAATGCCTTCCCCACTTTCAACTGGATATGCTCATCAAACTTTCCATCATCTTGGACGACAACTCCCAAATCCCTCATGGACGATACGTGCTCAATATCACAACCTCCATTGTCTTTGAGCGGAAGATTTAATTTTGACGCCCCATACGTCATTGTGCGGAATTTCATCCCGTTCAATGCCATATTACTCTCGCCAACCCAAGAGTAGATTTTCTCCAAGTCCTCAACTAAACATTTTGAGTCCTGACCGTTCCTTCCACAAACTAATTTTGTGTCATCAGCATATGAAGAAATACTGGCTTTTGTTCTAAACTTCTGGAGAGGAGCAATAAAGAGAATAAACAAGAGCGGACCCAAAATTGAACCTTGCGGAACACCTGACTTGACATCATACATGCCGCTAAAAGATCCTTCAACTTTAACTATCTGCTTCCTTTCACTCATAAAACTATCAATCCAAGTCAGGACCTTACCCTGGACCCCAAACTCTTTGAGTTGATCAAGCAAAAGACGCTGATCTACCTTATCAAAGGCCTTGGCAAAGTCAAGATAGACTACATCAACTGACTCGTGACTTTCGAGCCCTTCAATGATTTGCTTAATATGATCAACCAATTGGGTTACTGTTCTAAAGGAACTCGAAACCCATGCTGTCCAGAAGGAATTAAATCATGGACTTCCAAATAATCTACAAGCTTGGACTTCATAATCTTCTCAAAAACCTTTGCAACGCTGGAGGTCAGAGAAATGGGCCTATAATTACTAGGGAGTGACATATCTCCGCCCTTAAAAATTGGAACGACATGAGCTACTTTTAGAGAAGAGGGAAACTTGCCCTGATCTAAGATGCAACGCATCAAGTAGGAGAAAACTGGGGCAAGAATATGTGAACATTTCATCAGAAACTGAGATGTCACACCATCGGGTCCAGGAGAACTCGAGAGCTTTAAGCTCTTGATGGCCTCAAAAGCATCTTGATCTGTGACTACCAGATCCTCCAATAGATTATCCTGACTATTAATGTCAGTCTCATCAACAACTTTACTACATACTGTACAGTCATGGCCTGCTCTGCCTACCCTTTTTGGAATTGAAAATACACTTGAGAACTGATCTTAAAGCATATTAGCTATTACTTCATTATCATTTACGGTTTTAGCATCAACCTCTAATGGTCCTACAGGATGCTTCATTTTTCTCTTTGTATTTGCGAACGAGAAAAACGCCTTTGGATTAGTCTTAACCTCCTGGACAACTCTACTTTCCTTTTCCATCTGATCAGAAGCAATGGAGGCCCTAATCTTAGCTTGAACCAAGTTCAATTTATTTTGGAGGCTAGCTACAACTAGTATTTCTAGCTACAACTCCTGGATTTGAAGTACGCCGAAGTCTATTCGAAAGCTGACAACTCCGTTTGAACAACTTCTTTCTAACCTTTGGAATTCTGGTGGCCTACCTTTTGCCACTATTTCTGGAATACCACTGGACAAACAAACCTCGTCAAAAAGTGAAATAAGCTTATTTATAGCTTTATCTATTGATGGTTCCTGCTTTAGAATGGAAATCAAGTCCAACTCGCCTAATCTTTCAACAATAATGGGCCAGTGTTCATCTTTGAACTTAAACTTGGCCACGCCCACCTTTTGAGCAGGTTTAACTCTAGAGCTCTCCGGCTTTTGAGTAATGGTCGACCCTATCTCAAGAATGTGATGATATGAATTCTACATGGGGCAACGTGGACATACTGGATCAGATCAGGGTCGTTGGAAAAAACTAAGTCCAGAACACTCTCTGCTCTGGTTGCAACACCAACGGGTTGAGAGAGATTACGCAAGATCGCAAACTCTTCCAATTTTTCGAAAGACAGGGATGCTGTTTTCGAAATGGGAATGTACCCATCCGGACTAATCTCCCACTCAACAATGCTAGCCGGAAAATTGAAGTCGCCAACCACAAAGAGTCGAGAACAAACCTCTCGATCTAGCTCCTTTCGTGTAAATTCGAGTGCCGAAAGAAATGAGGAAGAACTACAAGAAGGTGGCCGATACATTGTTACTATTGTAAAGTCAAGAGCCGTGACGTGGCAAATCAAAACTTCTCCTTCAAATGAAGGTGAAAAGTACAAAAAGGCAGAAGTTTATGTTACCAAAAATATTTTTACACTATTTTCCCGTCCCTACACATCACTAATGCTCACATGATCAGACAAAAATGATTTCGAAACGCTTCTGCACCCTTTAGAGATTGTGGCAGGAATACAACGTAACAATGGCAGTTTTAAAATGAAATTTGACTAAAATACTGAGGTACCACAGATATGAGTTTTGTTCTACCATCAGTTAAATAGGCGTTTTATCTTCGGAGTACTGGCCCGTTGAAAATGTGGCACTGCATATATGACGACGACATGAAAATCAAATAGGCTCAAAGAGTCAATTGGCCACCAATACACATGTCATTAGTACAAATTGAGTGTATGTATTTACTTACATGCTGAATAAATATTACAAATTTCGTTAGAATCAAGCTAACCGTGATAGGAAGGAAAGAGAAACCAGCAAAAACATAATTTCGTGAAAACAGCATTTAATTAAAAAGCATTACCGAAACATGCCCAATGAAAAGTGGTCTATTTGCATCAATTATTCATGAAAAAGAACAGTTGTTTGGATTTTTTTGGAATGGCACATCATTTAGGAATAGTACATTCTTCAAATCATCTCAAAAACA
The DNA here is from genome assembly GCA_010645155.1 of Tigriopus japonicus. Classification (NCBI taxonomy): domain Eukaryota; kingdom Metazoa; phylum Arthropoda; class Copepoda; order Harpacticoida; family Harpacticidae; genus Tigriopus; species Tigriopus japonicus. The sequence continues at coordinate 2,434,346 of CM021319.1, forward strand.
CAAAATGCACATTTTCACCCTGTATCAAAGTCAACCCTTTCCTTAAGAAGAAGTTCTCGATGAATCATCTACAGTTTGAAATCTGCAAAACACCCTCACGAATATCGGAGTCAAAGGTGTGCGTCATCTGAAATACATACTCCCAAGTATCAAAAGATGCCTCGCCTTGCATCAATCCTTTGCGCTTCAGATTCTTCTAAATTTCTGAACCTGTGCGCATTTAGCGTTTTGGGTGCAGGACTCCAAGAATATCAAAGTTCACCTTTTCGATGATTGTTACGATTTCAAGCAGATGCGACTAGTTTGCCCCGTTTGGGTGTGCCCCACTGACTGACGGCGGCTTCAAGGCGAAAACGAAGATCTTGCATAACAACAAGATCAACTCTGAAGCTCCGGGCGCCTAAGGATTGCGTAATAAGAATCGTTGCCATTGGTCAGGCGTATTCGAGACAACGGAACACCCAAGCAATTACGGAAGGAGGAGGTTACTCGTACTAATGCACTAGTGAGTTGCATTACTTCCACCAATTTGAGGTTGAATTGCTATACGAAATGAAATGGTTCTTGAGGTTTGTGGGTTTATTGGTTCAGATAGGACAGGTAGAATGGCTTAAGAATGAATATTTAAATTATTTATGGAAATGAACATCAATATAATGATGAAAGATTTGGTATGTCCTGAAATGCTTGATGGAATGTGGAATGAGACCATCCGAAGTTTCCTTCATCTTGAGGAAAGTATGTTTCGAATTGTCGAGAAAAAAAAGTCGATTTGAATTCAAGGTCGAAAATCCCAAGGGGCAAATTGTGGTCAATGCAGGAAAATTCACAGAAATATTGAATGTGAAGGAATGGTATGATAGTCGGTCAGTTCATCCCAAATTCTCATGTGTGTCCTAACTAAACCGTTCGATCGCACAGACACAGAGACAACCAGTTCTTTGGGAAGAAGTGGTTGGTTGGTTGGTTTGTTGCTTGATGGTTGGACTCTCGGCTTTGTGACGTCACAATATCCATATTGGTAGACTATTTAAGGGGGGTCCTTCCACACCCTCTGTACAGTTCACTCTGAGCAGTTATACCTATCACACAATGAAGTCTTTCGTCGCCGTAAGTGTCTTTTGCATCGATTCTAGCGTGCTCATGATCACTTGATCGAAAGTTCCCCAATTTGAACAACATAAGCACTATAATTTAATCCTTAATCCATCAAACATGCATTGAATGAAATTCTTCTGCCATTAGGTTCTCGCTTCCTTGGCTGTGGCCGCCGCTGCTCCCACTTATGTTCAGCAACCCTACGCCATCGAGGAGACCGTAGTAGCTGGCCCCCCCGTGGCTCAGACCTACGTGCAACACGGCATCGTCGGCAAGCAGACTGTCCAAGTGGGCAGACAAGCTGTCCAAGTTGGACATCAGTACGGCGTGGCTGGACAACAAGTTCTTCCCCAACCTGCCTACCAATATGTGGCTGGTGAGCCCAAGTCTTACTCTCAGACCGTGCCCCTTGCCCCTCCTCAACTCCCCGTCGCCGTTCAACCCAACCCCTTCGACATCCCTCCCCCTCCAACCAACCAAAAAGCCGCTCCCGCTGATACCGTTATCCAAACCGTGATCGATGCTCCCGTCCGCACCCACGCCCGTATCACCCCCCAATACACTCAAGTTATTCCTGAGTTGAAGGTGAACAAGGTCCCCGTTGAGGTCCGCGTGGAGGTGCCCGTGGCCGTTCATCGTGACGTCGTGGTTGAGAAGCAAGTGGCCCGCCCCTATGCCGTGGAAGTGCCCCATGCCGTGCCTGTTGCCGCTCCCTATGAGGTCCGACCCGTGCACAACGTGGTCCACACTCCCGTTGTCCAAGAGCATACTTACTCCGTCCACCAACCCCAGGTCGCCGTGGCTCATGCCTACTAAATGATCCTCCACCCACAAGAAAAAACGAATGTGATGAAATAACTGTTCAGAGTGATTTGTGACGCCATTTAGAGACACTATAACAAGATCTTTACCTGTTTTTGTGTATTCTAGTTGACAATTTGCAATAAAGTTTTAACTTAAATGCCAATTTTCTCCGACTGCCTTTCTCATTTCAAGTTATATGACGGTAGCAAATCTCTCCCATGAGATCCACCAAAGATTCTGGAAGAAATTTTCCTGCGGATACGGAATAGTCAAAGCTGGATGTACACTACAGACTGGTAGATAAAAGAATAACTTTTGGTCTAATCAGAGATTAGACTATGTGCGTATGATTCTGCTTATTAGCATTGGTTTTTAACTCAAAGCGAAGTATTTATTCAATATAAATAGAGGTCTCTTTTTCTGAGAACATCCTGTAAAATGTAAAAAATTCAGTTACTGCAACACATGGGTGCCTCCGTTGATCATGTCATCTCGTCTACAAGAATGTCATATGTTACAAATAAAGCGAAGTATTTTGCAAAGCGAGTATGACGGTTGACGTATCACTTCCATGACTAAATTGTGCTAATACCAATTAGAGAAAATAGTTTGGGATACTGAGGCAGAGTATAATTAAAATTTATTGACTAGTTGTGAAAGTATGATATACTAAGAATCCTCCCAAGGTCGTCGGCGTTTCGTTCTAGTCTCTGGAAGTATCCTGACCTTGGAAAAGTAAGTAAAATGCCTAGTCTTCTTTCGATAACGAAGACATGATGTTGTGAAAGCACCACACCCTTTTTGGTTATTTTCTTCACAATTAAAGTTTATTGTTCCACTTGCTACAATTTACCATTAAAGACTAAGCGACTCTACAGTAATTTGATACAACCTTGCATGCTGTAATAATACATGTATGTGGATTGAAAATGCTCCAATCAGCTTGTTCTATTTATATTAAGTTACTTGTGGCTGCCTTAAAAGCTTACTTCCATGAAAGGGTTTTTCATTGAGTCACTCCTTCAAAAGATTGTCCAATCTAGAGCACTATAATAACAGCGTACAGTCATAAAGTTCGTCATCTAGTGAATTTCATGTGGCAACAGCTTGCAGTTCCCATGAAACATATATTTCTGAAGATTGCAATGGTCATTCATCAGTGTTGGACAAACTAAAGTAACTAAAATGTTGATGGGAGATCTCCAAATAGTACTTTGTGTTTTTCTGATGAATTCTGGCATAGATCATGCCTGAATTGCCTTTTCAGTAGTCAGATTTGCATGCCAATTTGAAAGGGATTTTACCAATAATTTCAACCTAAAGCCACCACAAGTCCATTAACAATACTCAGTCAACATTTAAGGCACTTCAAATTGTCCAAAACTGATGGCCGACAGTTGCAATCTTCAAAAATATGTGTATTATGGGATTTGCGAGCTGTTGCCACATGAAATCTACATGGCTGCATGGCGCACTTTATGACCGTACTCTGTTATTATAGTGCTATAATAGAGCTCTCCATTTTATTAAAGTTTACAGAATTTTACAAAAAGATAAGATTAAATCCCGAGACAATGATCATGTCCAAAAATAGCTTTTAACGATTGGTTAGCTAAATATTATAGTTCTCAAGTTGCCTCAAGGCATGGCGTAGTGCGTACTGCGTCGGTTCGTCGTGCGGAAGGTTGGGGTTCGATCCCGGGCTTGCCGAGTCCTAGTGGCCTGCGGTATTAAGTTACATGCAGTAGTCACGGCCCTTGACGGCTTAAATGGGCGAACCTGGGGTCATTCCCGAGGGTGAGATAAAAATTAATGCTTGTTAAGTGGAGCGGTAATATCCCCACAGTGCGGACAGCCTCTATCAGATCGCAGGTGCGACAGCTGTGTTCTGACTCCAGAAAAAACAAACAAACAAACAATAGCAAAATTGGCCACTAAATTTGGAAAATGAGTATTATATTTCACCAACAATAAAGTGGGATGCAAGTGTATGAATATTTAGAAAAGACAATGTTTGCACTAATTTGCTCAAAATCGACAAATTTTGTATATGTTTGCCCAAAAATGGCAAATAAAATGAAAAATGGCAAATGAACTTTAAAAGCTAGCAAATAGCAAATAAACATGTTTTTGGGCATATAATCTTATTTGCCTGAACTCTGCGATTGTAGGTAAAAAGGTCACACGCAAAACGGTCACAGGTAAATAGGTCACAGTAAAAAGGTCACGGGGTAAATAGGTCACAGTAAAAAGGCCACAAGGTAAAACGGTCACGGTAAAAAGGTCACAAGGTAAATAGGTCACAGTAAAAAGGTCACAAGGTAAATAGGTCACAGTAAAAAGGTCACAAGGTAAATAGGTCACAGTAAAAAGGTCACAAGGTAAATAGGTCACAGTAAAAAGGTCACAAGGTAAAAAGGTCACACGAGAAAAGTTCTTGCAATCATTACAAACACATAATGTTGTTGGGCTAAACATTGTGCTTTAAATGAGATTGAGACAATTTATCAATCATGGGCTTTACTGGACGTTAAGGAAACGTCAGTATGACACTGAACAGCAACAAATAATTCAGCAAATCAAATAACAAGGAGTGTCTCTAACAAAAATATAGGTTATAGGTTATTTGAAGTTATTACTGTTCAAAAGTTACTGTTCAAAAGTCAAAACATCTTTAATTTATTGCTTGAATTAATGACAAGTCCTTTTCTTGCAAAATCACGAGGCTTGCTTGCTTGGCAGCCCAAATGGCGGCATTGTTCACCCTTTCTTTGGATTATAATAATCAAGTACCTTTGGGATATTTCAAACAACTTACACTTTAAAAAAAATTCATGACAGATCCTTTAACTAATAAAGTTCTGTTAAGTAATAAATAATTGAAAAAGTATGTTTCAATTATTCACCTCATACCTCAATACTCTTTCATACACATTGTGTTTCTGAGTGGCTCTTATAAAAATAAAAAAGTAAGTGTTTTGCATTGCCTTTATATCTCAAAACTGGCCTCAAAAGATTCTGGAATGAAAGAAATACTTCTCCACCTAAAAAAAACACATTGCTGACACAAGGGCAAGGTATTCCATGTCATAACTAGATACAATATAACTTTTTTAGTTTGTTGTATTTATAATTCATTAAATTTTCAATAAGAATCGGTACAATTTCCTTCCAACTTATAAGGACCCTTTCAAGTACAAGATTTGTCAAAAAAAAATTTTCGTCAAAACACGAGAAGATTTAAGAAATTAAAACTGTACTGGCATCTGTACATAGATTGTATGGCATACAGTCTATGTGCTCAACAACAAATTATGAATATCATTTCAATTTGAAGCTTTATTGTGCCTTTATGAATATCATTTCAATTTGAAGCTTTATTGCGCCTTTATGAATATCATTTCAATTTGAAGCTTTATTGTGCCTTTATGAATATCATTTCAATTTGAAGCTTTATTGTGCCTTTATGAATATCATTTCAATTTGAAGCTTTATTGTGCCTTTATGAATATCATTTCAATTTGAAGCTTTATTGTGCCTTTTTCTGCTTTTGAATTCCTTACCTTGTGACTTCTTTTATTGTGACCTATTTACTGTGACCTTTTTACCGTGCCCTTTTTACCGTGTGACCTTTTTACTGTGACCTATTTACCTTGTGATCTTTTTACCGTGACATATTTACCTTGTGACCTTTTTACCGTGACCTTTTTACCTTGTGACCTTTTTACCGTGACCGTTTTACGGTGACCTTTTTACTGTGACCTATTTACCGTGACTTATTTACCTTGTGACCTATTTACCGCGCGCCGAACTCTGCACCCCCTCAATTCATAAATCATAACACCCTTGTTTGGTCACCTTTGCTTTCCCCTTTTCAATCAAAACAAACCTTGCAGACCCAACTAACTCCCCCGCCGTGTTTGTCCAAGCGGTCCTCAACCAGCTATTTCACAAGGTCAGAGACACTCACACTCTCGCCATCATCATGGATTTGACCTTGTTCGTGGAGCGTCTGCTCATCGAGGTCAACCCCGAAGGCCAAGGCCAACAAATCAAGAGTCTTCTCATGGACGAGCATCTGCTCAAAGTGGTGAGCACCACTTGTCTCCAAAGCGCCCTCCTCAAGCACGGATACCTGCTCTTTGAGACGCTGGGAGGTCCAAGTGGCGCCCACGCCCCTCTCGGATTCGTCACATGCGTGTGCCTCCTCCAGCCCAATCCCGAGAACATCCGACTTTTGGCCCAGGAGCTCCAGAAACCCCGATTCGGCCACTATCGAGTCGTGTTCTCGGCCTCTCCGGACACGCTCACCTTGAGGGAATTGGCCGATATGGACACCCATTGTCTGGTCCAAAGCGTCGAAGAAGTCCCATTGCAATTCCTGCCCTTGGAGCCCAATGTGTTCACTCGTTTGAATTGGCTCTCTTCGGAAGGATGGGCGGGTTCTGAGCCCCTGACCAAAGCCACGCAATGTCTGGGATCGGTACTGAAGAGCTTGAATTGGAATCGACCGGCCATTGTCCATTTGAAAAGCTCGGAAGCGGCTCAACGCGTGAGTCAAGCCTTGTCGAGAGCTCTGCCGGCTGAAAATCCCATGGGAGGGGCTGTGAATGGCCAAAGGGATGAAGGCGTGGTTTTGATATTGGACCGAAATGCGGATCTGGTCACGCCTTTGCTGTCGAGGTGGACATATCAGGCCATGATTCACGAACTTTTGGGCATTCAGCGGAATATTGTCAAGTTGGAAGATGCGTCTGGGTCCGGCAAACCACCCGAACAAATCATATTGTCGTCGAAATATGACGATTTTTACCTGAATAACATGTTCAAGAACTTTGGTGAAATCGGCGAGGTGGTGAAGAAATTGGTGAAAGAGTTCCAAGAGAAAGTGAGTGGACACAAGAACATTGAGAGCATTGGCGACATCAAAGACTTCATCGTGAGCTACCCTCAGTTTAAAAAGATCTCTGGAACCGTGTCCAAACACGTCAATATCATTAGTGAGCTTTCCCGATTAGTCTCGGTCCGAAACTTGCTGAATCTTTCCGAAATCGAGCAAACCTTGTCATGTCATGGTCAGAGTGAGCAATTGGAGAAAGATCTCCAAGCTGCCCTGAGCAACCCGCAGACCGATCCTGCTGATCGTCAACGATTATTCCTATTGAGCTACTTGAAAAGCGGATGCCGAACGGCCACGAACTCGGCCGCCACTTTCAGGAAGCTTATGCTAGGTATAAAAGTATTTTAGAACTATCATACAATGAAAAAATATGTTGAAACTTTCTTCCTAATTTGGATACAAATCATTGCAGAGTCAGATATTTCGGAGAGTGCCCGAGGCTTGAAGGCTTGCTACGGCCGAACAACCAAGCATTTGGGATTCCGTCAGAGTGATGCGGGTAGTACGAAAGTCAAAATGGATGATAATTTGTACACTCAACACAAGCCCGCACTTTTCTGGTTGACGGAGAGCGTTTTGCAAGGACGCTTATCTGATGAATTGGCCGGAGATGTGCGTGGGATGAGACCAACCAAAAAGATTCTAGTTTACATGATGGGAGGAATCACGTACGAGGAGACTCTGAAGATCTATCAACTGAACGCTACCTACAAATCCAACGTGGTGGTCGGTGGATGCACTCTTTGGCGATCCGAAGAATTTTGTCAGTATTTGAGATCAACCTCGACGCATTAGGCAATTACTTTTAATTAAGTGAGACGATCCTGGTCAGCTATGAAGCACTTTATTTCGAGGGTTGAACGTGTGGTAGAAACATTTATTTGATGGCGATTACTATATATTTATTCTTTATACGGTTAAATGGATCTCTGAATGAATGAATTTGCAATATATTAACATGGGTTAAGCTGGTATGCAATATGCAGCAGAGCCAGAAGCACGACTACGCCTATAATTTGGTTTTGATTTCTGGTTGCTTCGATTGTACCTCTTGATTCAAGAAACCTAGCGACTTTTTCACCCGTAATGCGGTCGATCTGGAAGATGGATTTTCGTACCAACACTCCCTCATCACCCGAAGCCAACTATGAAACACGGAGTCTTGCTGCCAAAAGCTGGGACAATCCGGACGAATGCCCTGCACTCCAACCACCTTCCGCATGTCTTCGAAGCCCGGATCGGAGCCCACGACACTCTGATAGGGTAACTGATAGTCCGGGCACTGTCGATTCTCGGCCAAAGGCGTGGAACGCGTGGCAATCTCCCAAATCACCAAACCCAAGGCGTAAATGTCCGCCCGTTTGAACTCTTCAAAGTACTGCACATTCAACGTGTCGTTAAGCACTTCGGGTGCGAGGTAGCGTTTCGTGCCCACTTTACTGGTTTCGGGCAGATCGAGGACATTGGAGGTAGCGTCATATCGCACGGCAAGACCCAAATCGCCGACGGCGCAAATACCGTTTTGCCTGATGAGAACGTTCTTGCTCTTGAGATCACGATGCGCGATCGCGGGTTTCCCGTGGGTACCCACGATATCCATGTGGAGATGAGCCAATCCGGTGGCGATGTTCAAGCACATCTCCAAACCCCGTTGGCAGGTCACCACATGTCGCCTGAGGAAATCGTACAACGAACCCAACTCCATATACTCGGTGATGAGCCAGAGCTGAGTCCACGTGCCGTTGTCTTTATTGTCCGCAGCGATAAACCCGAGCACGTTCTCATGTCGCAACATGACCGTCTGATAGATTTCGACCTCCCGAAACCAGGACTGCTCGTCGAATGAGGTAAAGATCTTGACCGCCACCGGCTCACCGCGCCAATGGCCGCGCCAAACCTCGCCAAACCGACCCTGACCAATGATGTTGATCAACGTCACTTGACGAGCCACACTTCGCTGAACCAGAAGCGGCAGACCCGAGCCCGATCCCGTCGATATCTGCCACATATCATCCAATTCGCCACTCCCACTCCCCGTGGCCGCATACGGCATGGGGGCCAAATCGGACGAGCGAGTTTCGCACGAGGCCACTTCGTGATAATGCGTGACATCTAAATGGGCCGCGGCTTGGGCGGCTCGCCAGCCGCATTTGGGCCAACATCGGGCCCGCGCACAACCCACCAAGACCACCACTAACAACACCAAGGTCAATGAAAGCAAGACCAACGTGATGATGAGCTGCTCATAACTCATGGCGGGTGAGGCGAACGAAGGCTCCCAAAGGGTGTGCTCAGCTTCGTCCTGAACGGGCGCCGGACTCAAGGTCAGATTTAAGACCCGATTACACATGGGAGTGCGGCAACAGGCGTGTTTGTAGGTGTGGGCCTGCCTTTGGTTGTAATCGCACACGATAGGCCGCTGACTGGGCACCAAAATGTGCTTGTCGATACAACGGGTGGATCGATCGACGGTGCCGTTCTTGAGCAACATGACCGACACGAAACACACCCCATCCGTTTGGCACGTGGGCGTGGCGCAATATCGGTCGCAATCGCATTCTAAAAGCGTCTGAGATGAGGCTAATTGGGTCCAGAACACCATCAGGATGCAGAGAGCCAGACCCGCTGGTAAGTGGGCCGCAAAATGGACACCCTCCCGGGAATGGGCGGGCCAGAATTTCGTCATCTTAAGAATTGAAGATGATGGGCATGCTGGACGTTGAATTGAGAGGCCGGAAGAGGCGGGATGGCGATCGGCGGGCGATCACTGCAGATCAGAGACCAACCCGAGCACTTGAGGTTTCCTTTGACCGAGGATTGAGGCCGTCATTGGGTGTTTTGGGCACGAAATGGAACACTATTCACTCGATCCGAGAAATTGTGGCACTGGGGATTGAGCAGGTTCAGGTTGACCGGCTGGTTTTTCTTCAACTTAGGTCAGATTTGGCTTGGGAAAAGGTCAGATTGGGGCTTTGACTAGAGAAGAGTGGTTCGTTAATTTCGGCTTAGCCCTTAGAACGGGGGCTTTTTGAAGTCCTTGACAATATTGGGTGGGGTTGGATCGATTGAAGTTGAATCGTGGATTCATCATGGAATTTCAAACAAAGAAATTTCCTTGTTTTTGCTTCACTGAGAGAAAGACCAATTGTTTGGCCGCTTGGCATCCCTGGCGCCTGGGGATTGAAAGCAAACTGACTGAAAGTGTGCGTGTGTGTGAGATTGGCTTGGAACGTAAAAAGTTCATTTGGCAGTCCAATCACGTCAAAAAAGCAGCTGATAGGCCTGCTGAATCGTCGATTGCCCGACCAGATTTTGAGCTCTGGCACGTATTGGTAGTGATAGGTTGCGTCGATCAAAATTCGGCAACCGATTCAATTTTAGGCCTTAAATCGAATCAAAAGGAAACGGAGCCATGTTCAAAAACGGTTGTAGTGATGCAATTTGGAGCACCCTGGGAACCGCATTGATTTTTTAAAACTTTATTTACACATGTAAATTAATACCACAGGCCACTAGGACTCCCGGGATTCCAACCCATTGGGTCCAATATTACTTAAAATACACTTAAAAAGAGATTTTTGGAAAACATACTTCATGACTATTTAAAGTACAATTTGTTGTGTGTTCAGCCAAAATAACAAATAAATATGTCTAACAGATCCCGGGCTTGCCGAGTTCTAGTGGCCTGTGGTGTTAAGGAAATCCTCGTATTAAGTTACATGAAGTAGTCATGGCCTTTGACGGCTTAAATGGGCGAACCTGGGGTCATTCCCGAGGGTGAGGTAAAAATTAATGTTTGTTAAGCGGAGTGGCAATATCCCCACACAGACCACGGGATTAGCGAGGTCCATGTCCCACAGTGCGGACAGCCTCTATCAGATCACAATTGCTAAGGTGCGTTCTGACTCCAGCAAAACAAAACATGTCTAACAGATCCACATTCAAATTTACGATTTCTTGAAGGACCGTATTCCAAACGGACTAAAATCAAAACTTGAAACATCAACCGAATTTTTCAAAATTTCTTGGTATCATACACTTTTAAGTGTCTTTGACATCGCAACACGGTTTTTTATCGACAAATGTAGTTTAAGTGTTTGTCCCTTTTTGTGATATTTTATATTATTTTGAGCTATTTTGACATCAACTTCAAAACTCATTTTTTATTTTATTTGCGACATTGAACAACTAAATGAAATCTTTGGGAATTTTTTTTCGATATTACTGGAGCGTTTTTCGGCTTTTTGAGGTCAAAAATGGACCATTTAAACCCAAAAAACTCAGCTGTGGATCAATGTCTTTTTATTCATATAATATTTTATTATAATTTATCTTATTTTTGTTGTCGCCACCATCAATCAGGAAGGTCAAATTATAGCGAAAGTCGATTTTGCAATCAGTTTACAGAGATCATGACAGTAAAGATTGATCCAGTCATCGGATCATAAAAAAAGATGGATTCAAGCCATTCCACGGATATTTTTCGGTCAACGTCTCCTATTTGTTGCATTTTTTCTCTTGCACTTCCCGGTATGTTTGGATTTTTCAAAGCTTCATGAAAAAGCCACCGTCGCTAGTGTTCTGACGACGCTTCTTGCACATGAACTTCTGTAATAAAAAGCCAAATAGTTGAGGTTGATAGGTAAAAATGTAGCCTGCCCAACAAGATTTCATAGGTGCTTCCATCGCTTCCACATTTTAACCAGGGTGTCACTACATTTGCCCCATGTAAGCAATGGAAGAGTGTAGTCGGTAGTGATGTGACTTGGGCAAGTAATGAGTCATCACAGACACCCCAAGCACAAGTTGTTGACAAGCATTACTTGGGCAATACACCAATACACTTGGCAAGCTCAAGGAACATTGGAAGATGCAGTTGCACGCAGTTGCTCTTAGAAGATTTCAAATGCTTGCAGTGTGACTTAGAAGAAAAGAATGTCAAGTTGCATTTTCAATGATCTTTTGACCTTAATAATTTAGCAATAAACAATGGAAGTGAAACAAAAAATATTTTGATTTGGATAGCATTTGCAAAACCATGTTTTTTCTTTAGTTTCCGTTCTAAGCCACACATGAATACACTTTTCGGGCCAATCAAGAATGAGATTTAACAGTCACACTTGGGAACAAGCTCGGTCACTCAGAGTTGCTAGAAAAAAATATAAGATGCCAACTCTTTTTTTTTAAATATCCTCAAAAGCTTTTGCATTTCTCGATACAAAAGCTTTGAATTGTGTATTTTCATCTAAAAATCCATCCTAACAAGGGCATGGGCCCTATTTCGCTGAAACTTTCTGGTTAATTGAAATTCTGATGCCGAAGGTTTAGTCTTCATTCCTAGCAAATTTGGCAAACCTGTAAGGTGGGAAAAATACTTGTACAGGCACCCAAGTAGACCCAAGTTTCGGCAAGTCCAAGCTACTGTACCGGACCGCTTGCCCAAGCTCCTGTTTGCCTTCCATCACTACTAGTCGGACGAATTCAGCTGGGGATTTTGGGGCCAAACTGGCTAGGGTTAGGTTAGAACTAGGCTCGGGCATTTCATAGTTTAAGTTTGCTACGCGAGGGAAATGTTCTTGTTTCGCTTGATTGTCAACACGAAGAATGTAAATTATCCTTTAAAAGGCAACTAATGTTGTATTAGCACCCACTTACCTTGCACCCTTACTTGTGGATCTCGCCTTTGCTTTTTTCTTGGCTCGCATTCATGTACTCAATTTATTTTAGTTTTGACGTTTACTCAGTGTACACAATTCTTTTACCCTAAACTCTTTTCATCAACTTGATGCGTGAGTGGGTTTTTCAATAAACAATAAACAACAATAAATTGGGCTTGAGAATTTCTATTAAGTTTTGGGGAGGGTTAATCTCGACTCTGACGCATCCTTAGCCATTTTGGCCCCAGAATCCTCAGCTGAATTCGTTTGATTACACTCTTCCGTTATTTTTCACCAAAAGTGTCTTTGCTCCATTTTTTTTTTTAATGAAATGCTTCTTTGTAGCTGACGAATGGGCAATCCCTCTCAAACCTTTAAATTTGATGTTAGCTTTTGTAGCAACCAAACGAATTTCATTGTTTTTGCGCTTTACCTTATAGGAGCATCTGTAGGTCTGTCTAGAGCGCTATAATAAAAGAGTACGCGCATGTGCCATTTTGGTCCCAAGACGTCGGTTCCATTGTACTGTGGTTCTTGGGTTCGACCTGTTTGAGGCAACTTTACCTATGCACTATTTACTACCAAATTGACGCTCATGATCTCAGCTTACCTTTGAAAGCATAATGTTTGACCTTTTTAGCCTTTGAAGGCCAAGACTGGTCAAAACCGTGGGTGTCTGAAGATAACCATCTCGTTCTCCTTAAACCTCGATGCGCGTTCAAGCCCAGTGCTGCTGTGAATTGACTCGGTAATGTCAGCTCTTGATGAATCTCCACGCTGATTTGGATTGAGTTTCTTACTTTTCAGGAAAACTTAATCTAACTAGATACGATATTGATTAGTGAATTTTTAGAACGTCAATTGAAGGCATTAGAGCGTTTTCCTTGTGCACATTATTGCATTGTCATGTGAAATGACTTTTTTGCTGAACAATGAGAAATCCAGGGGGAGGTTTGAGTGATCTCTTCAAAAATCTTATCACGGGCGGATGAAAGAAGAGAAAAGGCTTGTTTGGCAACAGTGGGTGGCTCGTGAGAATTTGGGCAGTTTAAGGATTTTCGCAATTTACAGACCGCCCTTGCGAATTAGATGCCATGAAAAATGTCGAATTGCAAGTTTGAACACCTTTGGTTAGGATTTTGGAAAAAATGCACACTTTATTTGCTCGTTCTTGCACGAGAAAATTCTCAACAAAAAGCCACTTTTTTGGGTAAGTACAAGTGTAAGTGATGTTATAAGCACTGATTTGTATTGGAAAGCTCCAAAACCATCACGGTATCAAACAAAATGCCGTTTTTTGTACGTGTTTCTCTTCAATATCAAAGGTCATTTTTAAGTGCTTGCCATTTTTTAATCAATAGAATAATTTTGCAAATTCTTACAAAACCGAGCGTCAAAATGACCAAACTTGCAATTCGACATTTTTTGTAGCATCTAAGTCATAAGGGCGGTCTGTAAAACGCGAAAACCCTTGCACTGACCAAAATCTTACATTGACGAACAAGCCTTTTCTCTTTTTTCATCCGCTCGCGATAAGATTTTTGAAGAGATCACTTAAACCTCCCCCTGCATGCCTCATTGTCTGGCAGCCCTGGTGAAGTTGCGCATTGTAACAGTCGTCATGCTGACAGTGCTACAGACTGTTATGCTTAGCTTTGTAAAAAGTTTTGCTATTTTGTACTCATGATATATTTGACAGAAGCTATTTAAGAAAGTTTTTGCAATTCACCTATCAATTTTTGACTTTGTCACTAATTATTACATGAAACTAAAGAAGCTCATGGGATAGAACACGGACATCTAGAATTTCCTCTATTCTAGATGTCCTTGGATAGAAGTATCATTTCAACTATTGGACTCATTGCCCCTAAATATCCGTTCAACCCCTTCTTGTGCGTCTTTCAAATCAGGCTTCAAGACTGTTGACTTTTCCCCCCCTGATATTTTAACCTATAGTCCCTCATTTTTTTTCTCTTCTCCATCATTTATTCGGGCTCTCCACTTGTTTTTTTATTATTTTGTTTTCTTCTCACAAATACCCTCTAAATATTTTTACAATGTTCTGGGTGGTAAATCAATATAAGAATGACTTTTGATTTGAGAATTTATTGCTGAAGGGAAGTTGATGACATTGATGACATCCAGATGTCATTGTTCAATGACATCTGGAAAAAGTTCTTTCCAATAGAACAGTGTTATCAAACAAATTAAGCTGGAGATTCCGGGCTCAAAATGGCTGGGGATGTATCAGAGTTGAGAACAACCCTCAAAAACTTGATAAAAAATTGAGCATAATTCTTTGACAATCAATCAAAACAAATGTTTCCTGCACTACAAAACACCCAAGCCATGTTCTGATCCATTCTTAGCCAGTTTGGACCCCAAATCTTCAGCTAAAATTGTCCAAATATGCTTATCCATTCAAAAAACATTATCCCCACTCAGTCACATTTTAAAATGGCACATGCAAATCTCAAGTTTTGAATGTGGTAAGAAAACGATACCAAAATTGAATAGGAGAACAAACAAGCACCTTTTCATCAATTTCATTATGTGCTGCTTGGTTTTATCTCTTGAAAGCTTTCATCAGATCCCAGGTTTGTTCATGGTAATTGTTTATGAATATGTATATTTTAAGATTTTTTGTTATTCTGCCGATTTCCATGGCTACTCAACACATTGCTTAAAGTCCCATTGGTCTTTTTCCCTATTTGGGAGCCTCAATAAACCCATTCTATTGAAATTTGTCAAAATTTGGCCCGATTTTTCACCACAGCAACCTAAACCAACGAGCGTATGAACAGCACTCACTCGAAGCCTTATTTTGAATTTTCAAGGGCTCTCGCGGCGGCCCGCAATCAGCTAGATCTACTTCGACTTGCCAATACCTTCTCTCTAGATCTCTCTGCTCTCCGCTCAAACTCGGTCAGCCGGCCGAAGGACCGTTATCTTGACTCGTTGATTCACCAATAGCCCTCCTGAGCGGAAAAGGAACAAACTTGAACCAAATCAAGAACACATGGACCTTTCATGTTATGTTATGAACTAGTTGTAGATATGAAGTCCATCAATCTTTCTACCGTTGAGAAAAAGACGATCAATTTTCCCCACTCTTTGAAACTTTTGTCCTTGGTTTGATGCCTATGAAATCTAAACCATCAAATAGCTGATCATCTGAGCTTTTCAGAAATGTAAGGATCTTTCTTGTAGCAGGTGTGATGTCGGTAAATATAAAGTTAAATTGTGATCAAGTCAAGTTCTACCACCAAGGCAGCACCATCTCTAACTTGAGTTGTCTACACGGTCGTACAGTACCGACTTTGTCGAAGAAACATTATTAGAATCTCTCATTATGACGAGAATTGATGTGAATTCATGAAAAGCTCTTTCATTATACGTTTTTTATATTTCAGAAATAAAAAAGGCAACTTTCCAACTAATTAGGGAGTTATACATATGGAACTACATTTAAGTTTTCAATATTAGTAGTGGATTAAATTAGTGTTACTGCTGTTTTTTTATTGAATTGATTTGTACATTGCAGTTCAAAGTCACATGAATTCAAGATATTGTTGAAATGGGGTATCTTAAATTGTTTATCCTATTGTATTGGGAACAATCCTAATTGGGATATCTGGCTTTTTGACCCCTCTAAGTAAGCTATCTGCTTATTAAGCAGAAGGATGTTGTTGCCAACGAATCAAAACACTAGAAATGTTGGACAGGTCTGCTCTGAAGAGCACGTCGTCCGTCAAAAGATTTTAAATATACAGGTAGTAATACATTCCAAGTTTCTCATTACAAGGCTCTCTATCCCCCCTCCTAATAATTATTTTTAGAGTTTTTTAAACTTTTTGAAGTATTGCTATAAAAAAGTTGCTTTCTATTTCTTACATTAATGATGATTTTTCAATAATGAGCATACAAGGATGTTGAGCTCTCTTTGTTTCTGGAAAATATATCTTACATCCAATCCTAGGAATGGAAAATAGAAGTTCCGTTAATTTCATCAAAGTCAATTCACATCTTGTTGATGAAATTACTGGATTTTTTGACTTCTTCTCAAATTCGAGTAACTTGATCGTTTTAGCGGGCCTTGACTATCACTAGAAAGATTTTTTTTGTTTAATAATACTTAGAGAAGTACTCAGAGAAGGTATGAAAGGTTTCTGATACTGTATGTTTTCAAGAGCATTCATGGGCTCTGTCCCAACCCAGGATTTGAGATCAGTTGCAGCGATCGTAGAGGTTTTACGTGCGCTCTGAGAGCACCTCCAAATCCTAAGGAATCAAGGCTAATTCGAACAATGAAGTCCTCTTCTTTATCGGGCTCCTTCATTGTTCAATTTGTTACCCATTAGTCTTCGTCGGGAATATGTAGGAGCTGATCCTCTAACAGCATTTAAGGCAGGATTGGACAAATTTTTAAATACTATTCCTGACCAACCCACTATACAAGGGTTGTATAGATCTGCCAACTGTAACTCATTGGTAGATCAAATTTCATATAAACAAAAATTATTGAAACTATATTAATGATTAACTCTCTTTACAGGGAATCCCATTCCTTGTAGCGGTATTAAAAAATCCGCCCCCCCCCCCCAAAAAAAACGTTTATCTTAAAAAGAATGTATTGAGTTCATTTCATTTCCGGTTATTTGAGAAATTTTTGCCAGACACATAAAGGAACGATATACTTGGACAGCAACATTTTTGTCGTTTTCCAGTCGAATATGAAAAAAACAATTATTAGAATTATCGAGTAAGTATCTAATTTTGCACTTATTTACCCGTAATGGAACAGTGTAATCCAGGTTTGTAGCCGCTTTTTTAAATGTTGCGCTGGGGCCTCGCTCCCAGTTTTTTCCGCCTGTGGTAGCTTGGAAAAAGTGCGAGTGGTTCAGTTAAAAGGTGATTAATCAGACTTGTGTTAAACCTATTGTCAAAATGAGAACAGAATTGACTAGGGTAGAGACATATGTAAGTCATCAAACAAACGATCTCAAAATTGGTTGATGAAATGTTGAGTATTTTGGAATCTTAAACCATGATCTCCAGTTCTTGACTGCATTCAGTGATGGCAAATGGATGAATGTCGTGCTTCTGCCACCAGGCAAAAATACTTGCAGAAAATGGCAGAACTTCATGCAAAAGAGGGAAGACCTTCTCCAACTAATCAACTGAACTTTTTGAGTCCTAACCATTCCTTCTCAAACTAATTTTGGATCTTTAACATAGGATGAAATACTGGTGTTTGTACCAAGGTTATTAAGAGGGACAATGAAAATGATAGAAAAGAGCAGACCCAAAATGGAACTTTGTGGGATGAAGAATTTTAAATGAAGGTTACAATAATTGCCACCAAAAGGAGCCAAAACAGGGCCAAATTCTCTTGATTGCAAATCTATCCTCAACTTACACTTGTTGCCAAAATTATAGCTTCCATCTGAAAGTGGATTTCTCTTCATATTTCAAGTCTTTTAGAGCTTAGATACGATATTATTGTGTTTTTTCTGCAGACGCACTTTTTGAGCTCCCTTATTGAGAAGCGACTCTCTCTTGTTCATCACGATCACGAAAATTGAAATGTACATACACCTGGCTCGCAACTGCTTGATGCTAACATGTCCAGTCGTACCCCAGAACTATGCATCTCCTTGACTTCTAAGTATCAGAAGGCCAAAAAGATGGATCTTACGAGACATGAGATATATATCACGTAGTATTGGTAACATTAAAGGTCAACTCCTGCTAAAAATGACCAAAACTGGGTGTTGAGTACTTTCTATTTGACAAAAATAATGGCATGCCTATTCTTCAAGTCAATGATTTGTCGCACAATTCACGAGTGTACAGTCGGACCCAATCAGTTATAACATTGGCTTGTTTTAGATCCCAAAATACTCAATATTTCATCAACCAATTTTGAGATCGTTTGTTTGATGACTTACATATGTCTCTACCCTAGTCAATTCTGTTCTCATTTTGACAATAGGTTTAACACAAGTCTGATTAATCACCTTTTAACTGAACCACTCGCACTTTTTCCAAGCTACCACAGGCGGAAAAAACTGGGAGCGAGGCCCCAGCGCAACATTTAAAAAAGCGGCTACAAACCTGGATTACACTGTTCCATTGGCTATGCTAAAAAAATTTCTTGCTTGCTGACGGGAAAGTCTGTAAGCTTTACTCTGTAATGACAAAGAATGCTTTCTGTCTCTCTTCATTATTTTGCTTGATTCCAAATTTAAGTTAGTGCTCTTTCCGTTGATGAAAGTAACTAAAACAACAGCAGCAGTGACGACAACAACAACGTTGTAGTTGATGACGATGATGATGATGATTCTTTTCTGATTTAAGTAGCTGGTCCCATGTCTCGCTCTCTCGTTGGTGTCGGTTGGATCGGAATTCTTAAATCGGATCGATTTAGTTCCAACGCTGTAGTGCACTCATTCATTCATTGAATGGAGAAGCCCCGTCTTCTTTTTCCTCCTTGTTGTGTGCTTTATTGTAAACTGTACGTACATGTTGGAATGACTCACCTTGTCATGAATGCGGGGCGTTAGTTGAAACACGTGTCACCAGTGACACCCCACAGAGAGGCCAACTTGGAAAAGGCTTCTCTATCTCATAACATTATCATGACCGACTTCATTTGAAGGGTGGACGTCGCTTGGAAAGACAGGCAACTCGCCAATTTCCACAACAGGGGGAAGAACAGAACGAGAAATCCCACATTGCACTCCGCTCCTCGACGATCTCGGAACCAGCAGCCAAACCAACCGAGTCGAGAGAACACGCTCCTCTTGATGGAACCGGGATTCGTTCGTCTCGCCCGTTCTTGCCGTTGTACTTGATGTCCTCTCCGTTGTTTCGTGCTCGGCGATCGTTGGGTCTCTCTCCACAGTTTAACTAACTTTCATGTGGGACCAGCGAGGATGGTTTGTGGACGAGGAGTGTGCATTCACTTTCGTGCGCTCACTTGCGTTCCCTACGTTCCCATTGCTTGGGAACCTGAGAGAGAATGAAGGGAAAAGAAACAAGAGAAGGAGAGATTGTAGTCTCGCTCAGTTGGGAGTGAATTGGATCACGGAAGACGCACCATACGCTCAGGAGGAACCTACTTATATGCAGGAGTACTATAGTATGTACATAAATGGTATACTACATTTGCTCAAGTGCCAAGGCACGCACGCATGGCAGTAAGCAGTTATTTTGTAGTTGGTTGGAAAGTGCCCTAAATGGCGGGGAGACGAGCAACCAACGACGTCGACATACCGCCCGAGCCTTTGATTGATAAGAACTTTTGATTTCCTTTCTAATCATTTGGATGGATGCCTGTGGATAGCGCACACGCTTGCTTGCTTAAGAGGAATGAACCTTTTTTGATACTTTTGACAATGTGCCATAACCATTGTATGGCTCATATATCTCCGCTGTAGTAGATGAAGCAGAAGCTGAGGCGCCAAAAGAGAATTTCCATTACAATAACCGATTGATTGCTCAAGACGTTGGAAAATGGAAGATTAAAGGGAGGGACTTCTTCACTTTCACCATGCAAATGCTAAATTAAGGAGCTTTGCTTTTGCTCTTTGGCTCTTTCATTCACAAAATTAAAACAAGATCCCACTGTATTCTGCAAGATGTTTGCGTACAAAAAAGTTTTGGTGTGGAAATTCTTTAATCTACACTACAATCTTGAAATTTAGCAGGAACTTTTATCTCCCAAGTTTAAGCTTCTTGTGCTTTTCAAAGACTTCTTCATTTTTCTGTCGGATTGGTTTTGTAAACTGAAACTGCATTTTTCCATATAACGAAGAAAAAACAATCGCACAGGTTAAGAGGCCCCCTTATCCACATGTTCATGAGATCTTCACCATTTTATATTACAGTATAAAAAGGTTCCTTCTGAGGAAATTAGGTTTCTCTAATGCCTTTTAAACATCTTAGAAAAAAAGCTTTTCCAGAATTGCTTTATTTAGGACCTCAGGTATTCACCAACAATTTCATGATTGACTAAATAATCTATTTATTTTATAACATATTTTTATGAGTAACAACTTAATTATGTAGCTACATGAACAGTACAGGCAGAACAGATGTTCAAACACTCAAAAAAGTTAAGAGCTGAGATGTCGTTTAATAATCCTCAGATGAAATTCCTAGTCTCCAAAAATGAAGAAGGAATTCTGACACCCCAAAATATGAGAGGCAAAGAAAAGTAGTTGATTTAGCATTTTCCTAGTTAAGAACAGCCCCCATTTTCCCATTTTTAGCATTTTGCCAGTCTTCGAGCAATCCGAGAAAGAGTCCTTTTGATGAAAGCAAGAATACTGATATATCTTCTTTCACTATTTAGTATAACTGGGGTGTGAGGGAAGGAAACTTCAAGACAATCAAAAGAAAAAGTAGAAGCAAAGCCAGACGTAGACGTAGTTAGACCTGCAACAATTTCACTTTGAGTCTCACAACTACTGTCCACAGAGAGAAGCGCCAGCTTTGTTTTAATCTAACAAAATGTTGATTGTTTCTCGTCAATAGGCTTGCATTCATCTACTTACCCTCTTGAATATTTGTATATTGTTCTTTGATTTTATTTGGATAACTCTTGGAGAATTAGCATAACCCCTTTGGATTTTAATTAATGAAACTTGGGCTTCAAACTAACCAATTTAGGTCCTGATACTGATATTACCATACTATAATAGTTTTAATGATTTAGCGTATAAATATTTTTTAAAACGGTTTAAATTCAACCAGTCAGAGGCCTTATGTAAGCACCGTTGTGGTTGCAGTTTGACCAAAACCCACCAGTTCAAACAAATCGCAAGGAATCCACCTCTTTGACAAAAGCAAAATTGTCTTTTCTATGCTTTTCTCGTTGCTTCGTTACATGAATCGGCTAATGTACCTTCGAAGAAGCAAGAATCAAAAGTTTTCTGATTCCTCACTATGAAGTTTCCGACCAAAAAAAAGAACATAAAAATGAGCTTCTAACTCCTCTAATCTTCCTCATGGATACTACGCAGTAGGTGTTTATTATTAAGGTATCTACGGTACAGTTTAAACTGGTTTTCGTTAGCAAGAGATTACTAATGTCCAATTCAATGTTCCAGTGTTTTCTCTCAGTCATTTCTTTCACGTGAGAAAAGGCAGCAATGATAATAGTACCTAAGCTTAAACCCTCAAAATGGTTATGTTTTCATTTCTGGGACATTGCAATTCTGTTTAACATTTAAACAAAAAATGCCGAGTTCTTCTAGCACCTGAAACCACTACCTGAAATCATTTGGCATTATATTTTGCAAAATGGGGTCAATATTTACGACCTAGTTCACAGTTTTCTCCAGATTCTAATTATGAATTATGTGCCTCTGAATTCATCGTTAAGCTTAAGACCTTCACAATAAGAGAGCCACCAATCTTCTCTTCCTCAACCAAAATAAAGCAAGCCACTCAAATTGTATATCTTTTTAAATTCAGATTGTTCAAGTACCCTTCAAAATCACGCTTTGAACATTTTAAAAGTCTGTAGAACTCACACTCACGATCATGGGTTCACAATCAAAATGGACTCTTGTAATCTTGGACTCGATTGCCTGCAAATAGAAATCACAAATTATTCAAGGTAAAAATATTTCTGTTTTGAAAACAACTTGTATTTGTCTGAACAAGGCCGTCTCAAAAGATCAAAGGCTCAAGGTGAGCTTGTCGCTCTCAGATGCTTCGAAATTTCCACCCAAACACGCCATCACGTCTCAAACTTAGTCACTGATCCAACAAGTTATACAATTTTGTATAAAATCAGGCCATAATTTAAGTTTCACATGATTCTTCAAACGGGTGAGAAACCTTCATCCTCGTGAAGTGTGTTTTAGCGACTTAATGTTCCAAGAATCCAAGCTCTTGATTGGTTCCTTCCCTTGGCCCGTGATTGGTGGAAGCTTAAGCCACTTGAAATTCGGCCAATGAAAAGCCACGTGGTTCGAGAGTCGAGACGGAGCCCTTCCCATCGGGCTTTCTCTTCGCCATTTCCGTTTGAGTTCAGAGCTAGCATCCTGACAACCGGGCCATGATCGACAACGGTAAGGCGATCATCCCCCCCATTTCCGAATTCCTGCAGCCTTGTTCTCTCGTGGCTAATAATAAAATTCATCGAAGTTAGTGGTGGTGGTGGCTGTGCTTTGAACATAGATTAAATTGTGTAAACGTTGTGCACTTTCATGTTTGAGAGCCAAGGTTTCAAGCAACGATTGTAAGTGACTTTGGATCGTGATGTTAGCCCATCACTCTGCTCCACCATTGGATCGAGCTCTGAGGATGACCAAAGTTGAAGACGGAGGATGGCCAGGTAATGAATGACCATCACTTGATCACGTTTTGGCATATGCCGCTCAGTTAGCTATCATTTGCTTGATTCTGGGGCAATTTTGGACCTCATTTGCTGAATTTATTCCTAATACTTTCCAACATTTGTTACCGTGAAAGCTTCCTACAGAAGAACCAATTTGATAACCAAAAGAATCTGGGAAAAACGTTTGCATGTAGAAGGACTTGATATTTCCACAATGAGACTTTGCAAGATTAGAAATGTGCATGGCAAATTGATCCATTTCATGATCACTTTAAAAACAAGTTTCTTCATCAGCAGTTTCTGGCATTAATTATATCTATACAAATATTTTCTGTGATTAATGAAACAATCCTTCACTTGTAATTAACCCGTGAGATTCGACCCTAAAAACGCTTGATCAACCGAAAAGGCACAAAAATAAATAACACTACTGAAGTAACATGCAAAACGATTTCTGGCATAACTCCGTCACAATGGGATTAAAGATTTCAATTTCATTTAAGAGCGGAGACTGAAAAAACTTGCAAACCAATTTGATATGGAAATCCATTTTGTCAACCCAATAGCCCGTATGAAATACAATAAACAGCATAGCAAACTTTTTCCATGACTTTTCATGTTAGGAATAAATAAAAAACGTTAATTGAAAAATATGAGCCAGGCTTCAATTCTAAGTTACAAAGCAATAACTTTCACCTTTGGATCCTGAGCACCAAAATTCTAGATGATTAGGTGCATATGGTGAAATCTCTGAAAAGGACATGATTCCGGCGATTGCCCGAAAAAGGATGAAAATTTTAAGATAAACTGCTCCTTTTGACTTTTCTAGTTACTCAATTAGTCAATCAGACTTAATATTCCATGAGTAATGAGACATCGAATAATAATCTATTGAGATAGGGTTAGGTGCTCTCGTCTTATTTTAGATATCTTAAATTCTCCACATTCACTAACACTTTCCCTAATGACTTTTTTGCCCAATGATTTATTAAGAAAATTCAAGGAATGTTCACTTTTCCAATATTCTGCTCTGAACTGGTCTTTTTCACAAGTTTTGTATCTTGTTGCAAAAAGACAACCTGCATATCTTTCATCACATATCGAACGCTTTTCTTTTGTAAGTGGTTAGAATTTGCAAATAATCATATTTGAAAAGAAAATATGAGTGAAGTAGATTTCTTAACTTCCCACATTTAATAACACTTTCAGTTAGTCAGTCAGTCAGTCATTGCTCTTTGTTCAAGTCATTCGATTGACTAAAGGAGGAGCCCATCAATCGACTATTTCCTTTTCCATGAAAAACTGTATGCTTAGATAGGAATTATATTCTGTTAATGGAGCTAAATATTCTGTAATGAGCTAGGTTGATTGCCTCGCATTTCCCGCTTTGTTTAATCAGTTGAGAAAGTGAGTCTGCTTTCCCTTGGTTTAGGTTTTTATCAAAAACAACATCGAGGGAATGTATAAGAGCTGATCCGCTAAAAGCTTTAAAGCAGGGTTTCAGTTTTTAAATTATATTCCTTATCAACCCGCCATTCAGGAATTATCCAGATTTGCCAATATTTGCAATGCTGTTGGGAAACCAAATATTATGAAAATATTGATAGTTCAAATTAAAATTATGAATTTTGAAGTGAGTCACATTCCTTGTTGCGGTTTCAAAAATTTCGCAACCACAAAAAATGCCACCTAATTAACAATATTATATCTACTATCGTTCAACATTCAATTTGCAATAGAAATTCAACATTTTAGTACTCATAAAATTTAAATGTAACGTTTTTCTAAATCATTTTTTTTTTGCTTCATTTTCCATTGTTATTGCATAGTAATGGTATTGATATTGGACAAAGGGGTTGGAGCAAACGTTTGCTTGAAAGTGGGTCCAATCTAAATATTCAGTCTGAACAAACTGAGAGAGAATATCAGATAATTTGATTGTGATTTTTTGTCAATCTTATTTAATCTTGGCTCTTTCGTTCCCCAGATTTACATGATTACCGACAACATCTACATTCAAGTGAGTTTGAGAGACAAGCATACCATAAAAAAAAAATAAGGAAAAAAAATAGGAAAAACCAAAAGCATCAAAATTTCGCACCTTATCCAAATATAGATTAAAGAATCATATTATGATAAATGACAAGACTTTAAACGTCCAAGGGGATCTGAATTGGTACTGACGATGGTCCGGATCATAGATAAATAAAATAGAGATATCTCAATTTTGACGTCGACAAAACCGCCCTCTATGAGGGATTACCTAACAACATTGGTAAAAATGATTGTTTCATAAGGAACGTCATAGAGTGCGCCACCGTGTTTGTAACGCAAATATCCTTTTTGAAGTTCGATTCTCAGAGTCAATTCAGAAAATACAGCCTACGTCATCTAGAGGTCACGGATCTCCGCACTGTCACGGCGGTCTGCCTGCTTAGCTAGAATTGAGAAGTCTGGGGGTAGTTTGTGGTCCGGATTTGTTCACTCATGGTGACCATTCTTCATCGTCACTCACAATAGGGGGTGGATTTTTAGTTTGTGATAACGGCAAAAAATCATGTTTTTGTTAGTTTTTAATTACAAAATGCCCCGTAAAGTAGTTGAATAATGCCAAAATAGTCGTGAAAAAGAACAAAATTGTCTGTTTTACTGGTCAAAACTTAGGAACTTCTTTGCCCTAAGCATTATTTTGCGCCATATTTTAAAGGATTGTTAGAAATAGGATTAAAAGACTGAAAGAATGTCTTTTATAACAACCTCCTCCCAGAGACCCAATATGTAGTAAATATAAAATCCAACTGTAGGCAAACAGTAGAAAATGAACAAAATTCGATAGTTGATGTGGAGAAGCCCAAATTTCCAGAAGGTAATGAAATTTTCAGTTTGTTCCAAATATATATAAAAATAAATAATGTGCAATAAGTAAAAACAATTGTAAATATTCACGAAAAAGTACACCTTTCCAGAAACAAGAAAAAAAATCAAAAAAAGCTGGAAATGAAAATATTCTTATAAATAGGGAAGCAAGCAGTCGTAGCCGTAGGCCCTACAGAGGTTCTTAAACTTTTTTGGTCCAGTGCCCCCTTAGCGCTTCTTCAGAAGCCCGCCCCCTCCCATAAAAAAATCTATCAAAAAATGCAATTTGTAATGATCTTCAAAAGTTCTTCTTAGTCTACAGTAGTAACAAAAATTCATTAGACAACAACTCTATCTTGTTCATGTAGATGTGGTACAAAAATATGTAAGCTTAGTTTGAACAAAAATGGAATGAAAAAAGTTATTTACTCAAATATTCTGACAAATGCTTAATGAAGCAAATTTAATACCATTGTAGGTGTGCCTGTAACATAAGGCTAATGGAAGTGGTTAAAATCAAAAGTTAGGTGCAAAAATTGTAGTTGGCCCGATTGCAACAGCAATTCAAACAGATGAAAATTAAAAATCAAATAAAAAGGCCTCTGGTGAAATTCCCCTTTCAAGTTACTGTATCAAACAACATAATTTAAAGCACTAATCTAAAGTAGGCTCAAATTTGAAAATTGAGGCACTTCCCCAAAACTCCATGCTGTTTTGCCATAAAAATCAGAAATTTCAGTAAGTTTGCTCCAGTGAGCTTTGCAAAGTTTATTTTGGTGCTTTGCTAGTCTACGAATACGAGTTAAGAAATGCAAATTTTTCATGGAAAATTGTGGGCCAATCAATGGCAGATGAAAGGAGCATTCTGAACCAGAGAGGGAGTCTCATTCTTGGAAACATGAAACAACCGACGGTGCTAAGTTTAAGATATGGACATCCCAAAATTTCCTCTTGAGGCACCTCACACTTTCAGTGTGGGTTTCTTGATTCAAAAAACAATTTAATTGTTTTGGAGTAATTTTAAAAAGAATTTGTTCAAAAGAGTTGGCGTCAATATTCCAAATCACTTGTGATTTTTTTACAACTTCGCCCTTTTTTGGCATTTTTCAAAATATCCTTCAGGCCCCCCGTGGAGGATGCCAGGGCCCTCTTTGGGGCCCTGGACCCCAGTTTAAGAACCGCTGCTTTGCACTGAAGCAGTTATCCAGTAAATGTACACACAGTTTAAACTGTTTTATATTATCTGATGAACTAAACGCATACTTTTCTAAGAAATTTTTTGATCATGCTTTCCTTCTATTCATATTCTAGATACATATGCGATGTTGAGCTCAGCCGGTCGAGGGATCATTTCCCAAGGATCGGGTCAAATCCAATTGTGGCAATTTCTCTTGGAGCTTTTGGCAGATAGTGCCAATTCCGGAATTATTGCTTGGGAAGGCACTAATGGAGAATTCAAGCTCACAGATCCAGACGAGGTGGCTCGAAAGTGGGGCGAACGAAAATCAAAGCCCAATATGAACTACGACAAATTGAGCCGGGCCCTCAGGTAAGCTGTCTCCTTGTGTTCAAACACACTGAATGGATTAGTTGGGTCGGACAAATTCAGCTGGGGATTCCTGGGGCCAAATACCCATAGGTATAGGTACCTAAGGCTTTGGTGCTCACAGGTTTGAATTTTGTAACACGAAGGAAAAGCCCTTTTGTAGCTTGATCCCAGGTTATTAAAAAACCAAGTTTTTAATCAAGCTCGGGAATTTTCAACAATCTTTTATCAATTTTGTCGAAGGACAAGTCTAGGCTCCGACACATCCACAGCCATTTGGCCCCAAGTATCCCTACCTGAATTTGTGCGACCGAACTAATTAATTTCCTGGAGTGGGAGGTTAGCAACGATAATAATTATTAGTTTTTTGGGCAAACAAATCAATTACGTTCGTCTGCAAATGAGACCTTACTAATTTTAATAGACTCAAAATACGTATGAAAAGTAATCAATTAAGAAGTCTGAACTACCATTTTGGCAGCAAGTTCAAGTTGACGATAGTTCTAAAATAAGGAGAATTTGTAGCTCGTTAGCCTTCACGTAGTGACGAATTTTCATGCAAGAAGGAGCATATGAAGCGCGCATATTTTCCCAAAGTCCTATCACTAGGGGTGCAGATTTCAGGCAAATAATATTTTATAACCAAAAAACATGCTTATTTGCCATTTGTTAGCTTTTAAAGCTTATTTGCCATTTGTCATTTTATTTGCCATTTTTGGGCAAATAAATACAAAATTTGTCAGTTTTTGGGCAATTAAATGAAAAATTTGTCGTTTTTTGGGCAAATCAATGCAAAAATTGTCTGTTTTGTTCAAAAATAGGAAAAAAATTGCCAAAAAGTTTTGTTAAAAGGATAAATTGATTATTTAACTGAACAAAAATATTTTCTCTTGAATGTTCATACACTTGCATTCCAATTTATTGTTGGTGAAATATAATACTCATTTTCCAAATTCAGTGGCCAGGTTTGCTATATTTTGGTAAATTTTCGTGTCTATTTGCCATTTCTTCGTTTATTTGCCATTTTATTTGCCAATCTGGGTCCTAAAAGGCATGTTTAATTTGCCAGAAATCTGCACCTCTACCTATCACAAAGGAACAAAAAATGAATGACAACTTGTTTCAAAACATTTGAGGCTTATGGCGAGGTGGGTCTTAAGCTATAAAAACCTGTTGTGCCAATATTTTCACCTGTTCCACCTATCCTCTCCAGGCAGACCATTTCTACTTCTTGATCTGCCGGAAATAACAATTTTGGAGAGCTCAATAGAACCTTCTTCATTTAAAAAAAAAAACTTACCTCATTGTGCTCATGTTTCTGTTTGGTTGGTGAAATTAGCAAGTGCAATATTTCATTTGACCGCCCTTTGACTGTTGGACCCCACAAAATGCCAACGTTAACCCTCCACCGCCAGCGCCTCTTGTTTTCAGACTCGTGTATGGTTGCCAAATGGGAATTTTTAATGCCACTTTTTGTCACTATTTTACTAGATCATTTCTTTTTACTAGATCAAAAAGGGAAGTGCATGTTTAATGAAAGCAAGAATGCGAATCAATCTTGCATTCATTTTATCTTCCGAGATTTGCTTGTCCACGACAAGCAAAAGAAAGAACACATTCATTCCTTCCTTCCTTGCTTCCTTCACAGAGAAAAACGTAAAAAATGGAGATCTACTTTGCTTCACTTTTGAGATAGAATTACACCTTTCAAGTAACTGTAAACACCTTTGGGGCTGCGAACGCCTCAATCCTCATTTTAGGGCCGCTTATCTTTGCGCCATCTATTTTTTCAAAGAGTTCATGATGCTCCCGCTGACCATAGATCAATGCCGCTGACTTAGCTAAGAGTCAGAAGTCGTAAGTATAAGATCCACCAATATCCCGATGAGAGCATCCATCAGTTTAACAAGTACCATTTTTGAACTCGATGTAATAAGGCGGTTCTAACATTGAATACACCATGGGAGATATATATGGGAACCCAGTAATTTTTGAATTAAACAACCATGGTAGAATGAAAATCTTTGATTTTTTCACACGGACTGTGTTATCAATTAATACAACTCTTTCATTACAATCACATTCAAAATGGCTGCCTTTGCTGAAAGTTATTTGGCCAAGTCCGTCCTTGACTTGGCCATTGCAGGCACGCGTGACATCAGGCTCAAATTCCTGGATCAAATCTGACTTCCAGGCATAAAAACTTAAATGGACCTTATTGAATACCCTGTTCTTAAACATGGATTGCACAGAGAACTCCATTGGGTTAAGGTCGGGGATGCTTGAAGCCCACACAGCCTTGTCCCAGAATGCAGCTGAAACTTCAGGACTTGTTTCATTGAGGGGGACCACTGAATTTATTCATTTTAAAGTGGATGGAAAAAGCCTCCTGATTGGCCACAAATTCCATGTGTAAAGCATATTTTTTTCATCCAGCTTCCCAATCGTTAAGTTCAGTGACAATGACCTCAATCAAGCATGTCCTGAAGTTTTCCCAGCAAACTGGGCCAAGGCAACATGGACTTCAAGTAGCCCCGACCACAACCCAATGGACTTTTTGAATACCCTGGTCTCAAACATGGATCGTACTGAGTAGGCCCATTCAGGTATCCCTGCCTGGAGTCAGCCAGGAATTCAGGAGTCCAGGAATTTGAACCTGATGTCACCCGTGCCTGCAATGGTCAAGGCAAGGACAGACTTGGCCAAATAACTTTCAGCAAAGGCAGCCATTTTGAATATGGTTGTAATGAAAGAGTTATATTAATTGATATCAGAGTCCGTGTGAAAAAAATCAAAGATTTTCTTTCTACCATAGTTGTTTCATTCAAAAATTACTGGGTTCCCACATTTATCTCCCATGCTGTAGAATAGAGTCCAAGAGTATCTGAGTTGGTTGAAGGTTTTGAGTAACGCCCATTACGAACGATTTTTAAGGGTGTCAAGAGGAAAATTTCAAAACCTTTTTTTTTGTCGCCAGCACGTGTAGAAAGTGAAAATCGTTGATTGATGTATTCATTTTGAATTTCTTGATCAACACGGGCTTTTCAATTGAACTGAAGCTGCATTGAAATAGAGCAATGAATTGAGAAAATGAGCAAAGTTTTTAAGACGCTGGAAATGCATTTGCTTTCCCAACAATTAATATGGTACCAAATGCAAGCTTAACCATAGTCTAACACAGTTTATGCAAAGTATGTGAAAAATCAAAACAAAATTGTTCTTTTAAGAAATCTCCTTTTCCAGAAACGAGTTGTTCCATCGGTAGATGGCGGTAGTAAAATCTTTATTTCAAAGTCAGTGACGTAACCTTGAGCACAAGAATTGTAAAGGAAGGGACTCTTGATATTTTTGGCTGTTTAGGTTGAGCCCACTTCGTCTTGTGTTAAGTTAACAAAAATATTTGCACTTGCACGTTAATCGAAATAGTTTAAACATAATCTTATTAAACTAAAGCATATACAATCTCTCAACGGTAGCGTACGTATTTTTGAGCTCATAATTAAAATTTACGAGAAAGGTAGACAACAAATTGAACAAAATTCAAAATTTTGCAGCATTCTTATTTCCCTGATGATAAACCTCATGCTGGTTGATTGGAGCCCTTGATCTTAAAGTTCCCTTTCTCCATTTCAGATACTATTACGACAAGAACATAATGACAAAAGTGCATGGTAAACGGTATGCTTACAAATTCGACTTCCAC
This sequence comes from Tigriopus japonicus, assembly GCA_010645155.1. NCBI lineage: Eukaryota > Metazoa > Arthropoda > Copepoda > Harpacticoida > Harpacticidae > Tigriopus > Tigriopus japonicus. The sequence continues at coordinate 2,465,264 of CM021319.1, forward strand.
GCTCTAATGCAGGCTTGCAGTTCGCAGAGCACAGACGCGCCCAACTACAAATACCAGGCCGACCTCAGCGGTCTTTTGGCCTCTCCATACCCCCAGGCTTCCAAACTGAATGGGCTGTTTTCGCAACCCAACCATTTCTCTTCGTCATTCCATCAGCAATCCATTTTCACACCAGGCACAGCCTACTGGAACACTAACAGCGTCATGTCCGCAGGGAACATTCAGAATATTTATGCCTCCAATATGGATCTGGCCGCCGCCAACAAGGAGAGTCAAGCCGCCCAGGGTCCATTTGTCCAGCCTCCTACATCCAGCATCCATTCGTCGTTGCCATGCACCAAGTTCTCGGATTTCAAAGACTTTCATTCCCATTTGGGCAAGGATCTGTCGCCGTGTATCCCGTCACAAATTGGGAGCAGTGCGTCAGCGGTGGCGGCCCATCGAAACGCCTCTCTCAATCGGTATCCTTATCTCTCACATTGAGTTAATAGGACTGTGGAGGCAACCAAGGCCGACCACGATCTAGGCCGCAAACATTGCTATATATTTCTTGGTGTTCACACCACCAGCCCAACAATTTCATTCCTGTTCAAATTCAACTTCCATACCCAAAAATAATAACAATAAACATAGGTGAAAAGAAACGAACAGGTTTGGTAAGAATGTGGATTTATTGCAGACTCCACCAAACTTGACGAGTTGGTATAGAAATTGTGTTTTACTAATCTTCAACATGAAGAATATGCACTAACTGAACGATGTTTGGAGGGCCCGGAGAAAGCTTTCCAACAAGCCAAAGACCTGAAACAAAATTTAATGTTTTTAATTTCTAATCAAAATATGATAATTAGGGACAGGAATTAAGACGAATAAATTTATTCGTCTTTTTTCATCTTTCTTCGTCTTTTTGGCCTTTATTCGTCGCGAAATTTTTTTTGGTCTAATTTGGATTTTATTCGTCTTTTTTCGTCTAATTAGCCAAAAATTTAGATTTTCTTAGATTTCAAGCGCTTGCAGCGTTTTTTTTTCAATTTTCCAAGGAAATCAAAATTTCAAAGAAAGTTCAACCCCACCAATCATAAGACAATGTAATAATTTGATTTTCAGTTGCTGTTTTGCACAAACAAAATACAATCCACACATATAAATTAACTTGTACTCGTAGAGTTGCTCAGCAGACACAGAAAGAAAAGTTTACTATTGGGTTGAAAAGGCCATCAGAACTATTATTGGATTTGCAAATCTGATTTTAAGTATAGCTGTACTAAAAACGTTCCTTTAAGAAGCCATTTTTAACTCTTGGTTTTTATTTGACATATGTACTACTGGCTAATTCTTGCTCGTTAGGTGCTTCCTTTTTTAAACTTTCCAGATTTCGGCGTTTCTGACAGTCAGATCAGTTCAGACAGATTTGTCCTTAGCAATAGGGACACACATAACGTCTATTTTGTGGGAGCAGTTTTAAACGTCTTTTTTCGTCTGGACGGGCATTTAATTTTTCTTCTTTCTTATAAGATAGGTTCATTCGCCTTTTTGGGAAATTAATTCGATTTTTTCCATCTTGCAAGTATTTTTGTCTTTTTTTTCGTCTTATGGGAACTTTTATTCGTCTTTTTTCGTCTAATCAGGCAATTTTAGTCGTCTTTATTCGTTTAATTTGACAGTTTTATTCGTCTTAACTTCCTGTTCCTACTGATAATGATGCCCATTTGATATAAATGATATAAATTCCATGTAATAATAATAATGATGATGATAAAAGACTCCAGGGTAGAGCATTAATTGAAAGTTCGGAGAAGCCATTACTTGTGACAGCAACATCGGTAGTAAGTCTGATGAGAAAATTGATCCATGGAAATGGAACTCCGCGTTTGGTTTCCCCTTTTGAAATAAAAGTGTGGATCAGCCTGACAATCAGCTCGCTTGGTGCATACAGGGTCGGCGGTCCAAGTGTAGATTTTGCCATTTTTAGTACATAACCAGGATCTGTTTCAGATCTAATTGAGGCTCATAGACTTATTTACTTGGTAAATCCTTAAAAGTGAGAGATGCTGGGACACCAAAGAGTTCATTCCAACCCAAAATTCTGCCTTCCTCTTCTTGAAGGACAAATGCAAGGCACTGTGCCAACTGTCCTAAATACTTCATCGATGGCATGCTCTCATCTGTATCCAAGGGTTTAACAGGAATATGTAAAACACAATTTCGATTCATTAATACACCGGGGTTCTTTAACTGTTAATTTGAAAAAAAATCTATCAAAAACTACAAAACTTATGATGGCCCTAAGAGGTCTACACTTGGGCCGCCGACCCTGTACCTACACTTTCAAACGACAAAACTCTGGATAATTCAAAAATATGTCCTTTTGAATTAACCCATGAGTGTAGTAATGTTTAGCATCATCATCATTGTTACATTTTTAGACAACTAAACGGTTGATTTGGAGTTTTTTTTCTTCTCGCAAGAACAATGCAAGGTCGTCGCGGAGGATTGCTCACGCTTCTTCTCCATAAAACCGACAAAAGACGTGAAGTCAAACTGTCCTTCATTGATCAAGCATGGCTATGCCAATCCTAATTAATTCCAATTTGATAACTCAAAGTCTACTAAAAGTGTTAGAGGCCAACAAAATCAGCAATTTGGTTATGGGATTGAATAAAAAAGCGGAAGAGTCTTTCTTTGTTCTAATTGGAGAAAATATGACCTAAATGTAAAGCAAAGGAGTCTCTTTGTTCTTTTTCCTTTTTTTTTGACCTTGAAGCTAAGAAGGAAAATGACCTCTTGATGAAAAGAAAAAAATCTTGTCAATAATCATGCATTCATCAAATATCTGGGTTTTGATGTTCAGAAAGTCCACAAAACGCCAAGGAAACCATTAAATCCGTTTCTTTCTTTTACTTGTCATGGACTTCCAGGCGAGCAAATCCCCGAAATTTCAATGAATTCACGAAATTTGATGTGTATTCTTGTTCGCACCAAAAGGACTTGCTTTTTTGCTGCAAAATCGGAAAAACGTAAAAGAACGAAGGGTCTCAATTGCTTCACTCTTAAGCTAGAATCTCACCCATTGACTCCACAAGTTTTAGCCCATTTTGAAGCGTTCCATTGATGGACAGCTTTGACAATTACTGAGATCTCATCGAGAGGAAATGGCAACTTTCCCCATTAAATCAGAGAATGAAACGGATCCCTATTCAAGATGGAACCTTTTGACAGGCAAAAAACTTGTCTATCAAAAGGTGACAAAAAACTGACACCAAATTATGGACCCAAAACTTACTTGGTTTAACAATTTTTGGTAATTTAGTGACTTTTGAATGGCTTCTCTTTTTTATTTGCAACACATTTTGTGTTGACCAGTTAAATGGTATTTGAATTTAATGTTTACAAAAATATGCTTTGAAACGTTTTAACAACAACTCAAAGGTAGCAGGATGTATATTATGCACAAAATATATTCACCTCTGAAGCTTGTTTGGCCATGACTGCGATTTCTTCTGGATCCTTTATGTCTGTAACCGCGCTGATGACAGTTCCCATAATTGCCTGAAATGAAGAAAACGAACGTATCTCAAACGATTTTCGAATCAGCCACAACAACAAAAAAACGCAATTTATGGTGTATCAGCTAAGAATAACAGAAATGATGTGACACCTCAACATCCGCTTGGCATTTGCAAAATATGGCTATTATCTCTGCCTGATTAACGCAAGGATCTCGACGAAGGGGTCTTAACTATCTTACCATCTCTAATGAAAGTGCAACCTGTGCAATCCAAAGGCAAAAATGAGACAAAGAACTTGCTTAAGATGTCCTTGAGTTGGTGGAGAAAGTAAGATGGGTATATAAAGGGTTACATTTCGCGAATAATTTGCGATGAAGCCAAAATATGAAAAAGAACAGGTTTCTGTAAGTGTTTAAGATGGTATTTCCAATTTTTCATTCAATTGATGTAATTCTCCTGATCAGATAAAACTAGATTTCTTTTGAAAACGTATATGTTAACCCGCAAATGTGAAGTTGTGGCTATTCATCATAAAAAAGAGAATGGCTCATAGCAAAGTAGACACGGCTCATTTATTCCGAACGTCTTTTTCACGGTCAAAGTTAACCAGAAATTAAATTCATCAACTTTGTGACACATGAAGTTTAGTATACGGCATTATCCACTGAGAATGAGAATTTGACAAGTAATTTGCTTATTATTGGTCGAAATTCAACTTCAGTGAATTAACAATCAGTCATGCAAATCGGCAAGCCTCTTTTGAGCCTACGGAGCAGAATTTTCGTTTTGCAATGCCTACGGGGCTATCAAAATGCATGCTCTAATCGAATTTCATGCACATTCGCCAAAAGTTGAAAGTCTCAGACAAATTTCGGTCTTCTCTTTCTTAATGGGGTGTTTCCATTAATGAACCGAGTGATCGTTCAATTTCCCATAGGAAGTCGCGACAATCCTGACAAGGTTAAGGAAGCCATTCTTTGTCATGAGTCATTCAACCCTGACGCTATGAAGACCCATCCAGACAACAAAGTTTGCCTCTGGGTTCAGGTTTTAGCACCGCTCATCTCGACTTCTACCATTTGCGTCATGTACCCTAATCTTGACACTTACCTGAGATGGGAAACTGTCGGACTTGTCTAATCCCCCTGAGGGTGCTGTGAAGTAGGCCAGAGCGATCTTGAAACCAAGGGTCAACAACTTTTGCCACGAGAAGTCAAAGTCCTGCAAGAGCCAATGGGAAGCAAGGAATGGGACGTGAATCATGTCAAACAATGCATGCAGGACAGACACGATGACCTTGCGGACCGAATCGCGATATGAGTTAGCAATGCTATGCTTCTTGCCGGTTGCATCTCGGCACAAGGTACATCTATGTACATCAAGTTTGTGGTGCGACTTTCAGTCTCATCCCACTCTTGTGAAAAGGTCAAAGAGCCAAGTAGGTCAATTGGTCGCTCGTTAGCATCACCACACATCAGGCTACAACTATCGTGGTTTGATTGCATGCTTGCTTGTTTTTCTTCACCTCCCACCAATGCTCGTGATCACATCGTTGTCATGGAAATCGACCCACTTATCAAACAAGTATTGGGTAGGGGATTTCGAAAACTCGAATCCAACTACGTTTTGTTATCAAGTCCAAACACATCTGTTGTGGAATCTGGGCTCAGAAAAGTGGAACAGCCAACACTTAACACGTTGGCAACGAATACGTAGATGTAGGCTAACGAAACCATTGAACAACTGATGCGTTTATGAATTGAGTAAACGGGGGTTTTGGTTTCCCTTCTCAATGTTTACACCAGGTCCATCTCAAACATGGGTTTAACCTACATTGGCTCTGATCTTGGTTTGTTTCACCCCTCATGATTTAAAAGGATTTAACATGATTTAAAAAGGGCTGGGTTCTTTCTTTCTTTTCTTTTTTTATCGAAGACTTACCTCACTTTTTTCGGCTTTGACAGCGGTCGATTTTGTTTTTGCCACATCCGTTGAGGAGGAGGTCTGAAAGGAATTAGAAATCACACACAATGAGCGACGATTTGGACCAATTTTGGGTTGTCGATTAAGATAATCACCTCTTCACTAAAGGTTGAACTCAGGGTCAAGCTTAAGATGAGCAAAACAAGAAAACAATGGTGGTATTTGGCCATCATGAGATGTGATGACTGATCAAGGAACGAAGAAGGTGGTGGCGTTTTAGTTGTGGGTATTGCACTTAAGTCACTCCTCTCTCGCAGACCTGAGAAAACGAAACCGAACCAGAGGTACCAAACCAACCAACCAACGACAAGGTGAGTGTGGAGCACGAGGAGGGTGGAATTTCCCACTAGGCCTGCTTGGTCGAGTTTTTCATCGTCGGATAGATAGATAGCCTTCACTTTTCTTGACTGACTTCCAGAATCCACATGTACATACGCACGCACTCGTATGGACCTACAAGTAGTACACACACTCGTTCGTCTATCCGAAAGGTACTACGTACACTACGTATACCGGTTGGACCGAGTGACAAGAATAAAGATATGAATCTAAGCTACCTGGAGAAAATCCAACTGGGCTTCCAAACCATCATCAGTCGTTCACGCCATGAAGCACCGTACAAGTGCCTCTATTTTCAACTTTCTACTGCTAGTGACTTATGTTGGTAAGTCCTTGATAACAATAAAGCTGGGGAATCGAGGGGGAAAAAACGAACCAGACGATAAGTAAGGGGCGGTACTGTTGCGAGAGTACTGCAGTAATTGTCGGCCAAACCCTATGTACGTAATACGTATCCTACCGGCATGTGGGAAACAAGGATGGTTTGTCTGATGGACAACCGCGGAAACTACGGACGACAACGTTCACGCTACATAATGATTTGGTCAGGATCATGGAGATTGCGACGATAGATCTGCGATTACGTTTGCTCGCTTCATCGGAATTATGTTCATGCATGTATTGTCTTAATGGCTAGCACCGTTGTTTGACCTCCAATTTGACGAAAAGGACATTTTGTGCATTTCGCTTGGCGGTTAACCACGTGCTTCAGTCGGCCAGTCGATGTCGAACAAAACGATGGCAAGTTTTGTGAACCGTGAGATCAAGGCTAAAAAGCGGCGTAAAACCTTGTCGAACCATTCGATCTTTCTAGATTTCTATGCATGAGAAAACTCGGATGTGTGTGATTTGTCTGACTAATTCAATGTATTGATCACTTTTTTTTTCAGCTGGTCAGAACAAAGAACAATGGCCCCTTGATATTCATGGAGAAGGAAGTCCAAGTTTCTGTAAGGAAGTGAGATCTTTTTGATCGAGCTTTTCATGAACCTTCTAGAGCCTTTTGTTTTTTGTTCATTTCAGATAGGTGCTTGTACGTTTTCTTCATTTGCACAGACTACGTCGGGACGTGGCCTGACAATAAATTCAATTGCTATGAATACTACCGAGACTGTTTAAGTAAAAGCCCAACACAGGATTCCAATTTCATTTTGGATGAAGAGGTCATTCCAATCGATGTTTCTCAAGAGCAGTTCCCAACATCAGAAATCTCACCTTCAGATGGAAACAATGAAGCCATAGATGAAAATTCAAACCCTCCCAATGATGGAAACAATGATAACAACCAAAATAACAATTCCAACCAAGAAAATCCCGACGGAGGAAATCCTGATGGAGGAAATCCTAACGCTAATGACCCCGATGGTTCCAATAACTCGAATCCAAATAGCCCTGATCCAAGCAATCCCGATTCAAACAATCCAGATCCGAGCAATCCAGATTCAAGCAATCCCGATCTGAGCAATCCTGATTCAAGCAATCCTGATCCAAGCAATCCTGGTTCAAGCATTTCTGATGACGGCAATCAAAGCCAAGGAAATCAAGATGGTGGGAATCCTGACGGAGAAGCTGTTGGAGACTCCATTGAGGATAATGATGGTACGTTTCCAAATGACAATGAAGACATTCTGGATGGAGAAAATCTCAATGGAGATGATCCTGTCACTGGAATCGTCGATGGAGACAATATTGAACTGCCTGATCTCAATGGTGATAATACTGATGGTGACAATCTTAATACAGGTTCCGGAAACAATAATTCAAGCGGTGATAATCCTGGCAATCAAAACAACGGCAATGATAGCAACGATGGGAGCAACGACGGCAACAACAATGGTAATAATGACGGCGACAATAACGCCAACAGCGACGGCAACAACAGCAGCAACAACGGTAATAATAACGGCACCACCGACAATAACAACAACAACAACAACAACAACAACAACAACGATAATAATAACGGCAACAACAATGCCAACAATAACGGTGGCAACAACAACCCCGACAACAACGGTGGCAACAACAACGCCAACAATAATGGTGGTAACAACAACATTGACAACTCCAACAACAATGCAGGGGAAGATATACCAGAAACCGATTTCGTACAAGATGCGGGAGGTAATTGCGTCATTTTATTAAAGAACATTATCTCTAAGACCAAATAAATATAACAATACTTGTCCCCTTTCTAGTGCGGTCATGTCATCAACATTTGCTGAATGGAGCTCTTGAATCGGGAGAGTATGTTATCAACCTCAGAGGACAAGAGGTCACCGTTTATTGCGATATGGTAACGGAAGGAGGCGGTTGGACCATACTTCAAAGACGTGGTGATTACGGCCGAGGCAAGAACTTCTTTCTCCGAAGTTGGGATGATTACAAAAAGGGTTTTGGTGACCCAATGGAGGATTTCTGGTTGGGCCTGAACAATATGCACCAACTAACCAAGAACGATGAAGTCGAGCTTTTAATCGAGTTAGAAGACTTTGAAAACAACAGAACCAGTCTTTTGGTCAATAATTTCACCATTGGAAGTGAAGCTAATGGTTTCAAAATCTCGTACAAGAACTACAATTCGAAAATTGGCAACAGTCTGCCTGCTCGAGGAACCAAGTTCAGTACCATCGACATGGACAATGATGCCTGGAAAGAGAACTGTGCCAAACGGTTTTCCGGTGCTTGGTGGTACAGTGCCTGCCACAATTCCAATCTCAATGGCTTGTACCTCGAAGGAAAACATGAAAGTTTCGGCAATGGTGTCAATTGGTACCACTGGAAAGGCTACCATTATTCACTGAAAAACACTGAGATGAAAGTTAGACCAACCCGCGCTGCTGAGGTGGCTCCCGTCTCGGACTCCTTCTAGTCAATCAAAAACGCCCCGGTTGCTCATAATAATATTTATTATGTCCCTTTGGTTGAACGATTGAATTTTGATTGTAACACACATTGTGCCATACCAACCTTATACTATATGAGATGACAAACGATATAATATTTAAACTTGAAGTATCTTAAAAGACTGACTCGGATCGTCGAATGGGAAAGCCCAACGAGTTTCTTCGTTCTGCACGTGGAAGCTCTTGCAGGATGTTTGTGTACATCGAGATTGTCACAATGACAGCACACAATATCAAAGGCCCATAGATGGCTCCATCAAAGCCGAAATAGTACACACCTCCAACGATTGAAAGCCCGGTGAGCCAGGGATGAATCACACGGCGAATCTCGGAGTAAATGGCCGCATCCACCACCCACATGGGTAAAATATGACAAAGAATCAAGCCCATGGCCGAGACATATCGCTCATTCAGGACCAATTCCAAGGCAGCGGGGAAGGACACCAGGTATTGACCAGCCAAAGGCACTGCCGCCAAAAACGTGGCCACTATCACAGGAATGGCGACGATACTTGCGTGAAATATCGTGTGGGTCAGATACGTCCAGAGACCGTAGAAGCAAGCCATTTTGATTGTGACCTTGAAAACTCCATTGACGGTGTTGTTGAGGGAATCTCCAAAACCTTTCCCCAAGGTGTGACCGACGTTAGAAAGCACTTCGAGGGGCATGTAGACCTTACCACTATAAACGAGGAGATAGAAGAGAGCCGAGAGGAATACGATGAAATTCATCAGGATGTTGACAAGATTGGATCCGCTCGACAAAAGAACTCGAGCCACGGCACCCAGACCACTTAAGGTCAATCCCAAATTGCTTTGGACAATCAGCCAGGTTTGTTCCACGACTGTCGTGATAATTCCCATGTTTTCTCGGGAGAATTGAGTAATGGTGGCCAGGCTCATCCATTTCTGCTGCATAATGCCGTAATAAAGCTCTTCGAAGGAGGATTTGATGGCCTCGTTTGACACTTGAGGGCCCATTTCTTCGCTACCTTTGGACTGCCAGTATTGGTACATCCGGTCCCAGAGCTCCAATACTTGTAGTTCCAACTCTTCGGCTTCAGTTTCATTGCCTGTTTGGATAAGATCACGAATCGTAGAGGACAAATATTTTCGCCCACTCAAATATCCACTCTCGAAGAGGTCCTCCAAATTGAGGGGATTACTGCCCAGAATGGTTCCATTGATGTGCTGAACCAGCGAGGAGTTACTCAACGTTCCAAGAAACTGGCTACTCATGTGAAAGATATGCACGCCTTCCGAGTAGATTTCAAAACTGAACAACACAATGATGCCCACGGTGGATATCAAAAGAAACACAATGAGGCCGGCCGAGATGAGTTGATCGATGTAATTGGGTAGGGCTTCTACGATCGTGTCTTCCACTTGGAGCACTAATCTGTATAACGTGCGAATGGGCAAGGGGATAAGATGTCTTTCCCTGGATTTGACCCATTCCCGAAGCTTGCCCATGGTTTGCTTCACGACATCTTCCAATTGAGACATCAGGTCGAAGTAAATCAGCAACTCTTTGACAATGTAAATCAGAAGTGGTAATGGTAACAGGAGAAGAAGACCGGGCCGCAGATAAAATTGGATATACACACAGCACCAAAACACACTCTTGATATAGATGGTGCTCTCGGCCTCCGACAACCGATCACCGGGTTTGATTCCGGCACCCACTCGAACTCGGGGCTTTGCCACGGGACGGTGCGACGAGGTGGGTGTCTCGGCTTTCAAACAATCCACTTTTTGATGCGTCAAAACCGTGACTTGACTTCCTCGGACCGGGCC